>JAANSP010003522.1:0-11197 GCA_036850745.1 Homidia socia
CCAATATCCATCAATCAATCCATATTTAGTGTCTACTTCATCAGTTAATTTGCAATACATACACTTTACTGTTACTAATAAATACGACGACGACAACTACAACTGAAACGCTTGGTTTTTCTATCTTATTACTAAGTTGCAGGCATTGAATTAATTAGAGGTAGAATCTACTACTACTATGCGTGAACAACAAGGAATGGTCATGCCATTTAAAAACAACGTAATTAACAGCAAATAATAACCAGTTTATTTATTTAAGAAAAATATAGTCCTGACTTGTAGAAAAATGATTGGTGAGAATGATTCGAAAGCGGAAAATTATGGTGATCGTGCCATGGCATTTGCGAAATACGGCAGCGTACGAATAGAAAACAGCAATTAGTTTAATGTTGATAAGACGTACAATATTTGTGGTAGCCAATAGTTTCCATTACTCGTGTGCACGTGACTATACATATATAAATTATCAGTCAGTCAATACTTTCACTCAAAAATAATATCCTCAACAAGGTCCTTACGACGCCTGCAACTGTGCTATGATAAACTCACGGAAAAACATTTTTGGTAGCATAGAAACTTAAGAAACTAGGTTAGGACTACTACTAAACACAATAGAGTATTCCATGCCTAAAATGTAGAATTTTAAAATAGGATGTGCACTGTGCAATCCAGAAAACAATTGTTTGTTTCTAAGGTATTAACTGGTTATTGTCACAGGGATAAATCCAATAAAATGAAAACCATTATTTAAAAAAACTGAAATGATGCATACTGGGTGCGATTGCGTTTAGTGCGATTATAATATTAGGTGTGCATGATATTAGATAGACGTATATTATAAAGTTTGGTAAAATGATTAAAGAAAATACAATGTAATAAATTTGTATGCATTTTTAGGAAACAATGTCCTTTTTCACTTCCTCTGTGTGGAGTTGATCTCTTTAAGACAGAGTCATTAGAAGTAAATATTACTCTCTCGGAATTTTAGTAGAGATAAGTAAATGTCTATCTATAAACGCAAGTGGATGGGGCAATGGAAGAAAATATGGTTTGTAAATTTTAAAGAAATAGGCTTGCTTTTCAACAGTAAATATGTTTGCAGAGCAAATAAGGAACGGAATTTGATGTGCTAGTGGTGGAGATTAAATGGTTAGGAAAAATAAAAGAAAAAGAAAACGTTGACTTTTGACTTGACTAAAACTGCAAGTTAAAATAAAAATGACCCAGAATGTATTAAATTTTTACCTGTGAATTGTAGAAACAATAATATAAATTGTATTTCTTATCGAACAAAAAACAAACTATAAATATTATATACAACGAGGAACTGGTGTCCTCCGCATTTTTTCATAAGGGAATTTTTCTTGTCGTAATCAGCTAACCAAAATATTAAATTAATGTAGGTATATATGTATATGATAAGACGAAATAAAGTAATTGTCCTAAAGATAATATTTAATAAAAAAATATTCGGGTAACGTATCGTGGTGAACCTACATAAATTTTGGGGAAAAAGTGAACAAGAAATTTACTTTCTTATCTATGAATCTGCCCCAATTAGTTAATTATTGTAATTTATTGTATCTGCCTTGTTATTACACTTATCATTATCATTAATTATTGTCCACAGTATACTATATTGATATTGAATTTGTTCAAATATATGATATATGTAGCATATGGAAATATTTTTAAAAAATCTGTCTAACAATTACATACTCATTTTTGGATTTAAGCATTATATGACTTGTACCAATGTTGTGTACATTTAAAAGTGTTACCGTAACTATAACGAGTGTATTTCCTGAGATTCCATTTTTGTGAATTTTCTTAAAAATCAAAGTATTCTTTATTAGACAAAATGATATACAGATTTTTTCCATGTTTGTACAGATTTAATCACGAAAACAATCCTTTTTTTGCGACTTTAGTTTGTCCTCTTTTTTTTATAAATGATATTTCTAATGCATACCTATGCACGTATGAGTTTTCCAATTGTTCCTACCAATATATTATCCAAAGAAATTTTTGTGTCAATCAATCAGCTTTAAGTAAAAGATGTAGTTTAACGTACAATCATTTACAGTTTAGCTTTAAGTGTTTAGTAGTGCATTTTGAATGATTTTGTGCTTGCCGTGCTTCATCAAAGTATTATAAACTACCTAAATATTAATTAAAACTATCGTTAAACATATTACAAAAAACTATTAATTACGCATTTGAAACGGAAAAGCAGGCGTTATGAATAATTTTGTGATGAAATCTTTTATTAATAATACTAATTAATCTCTATAGTATAATATAAAGTAGGTTTATATGTTCCAGAGTTTCAATGCCAGAAAACGTCTAAGAGTTTAGCTGCGAAAAATATATAATTATTCAGCAAACATAATTCTCAGATAATTGTTCATTTATTTTAAATCTCACACATTTGTGCAGTTAAAAGTAAAAAGTACATATGGCTCATAATTACTTCACTCGATAAAATTTTAACGCATTGATTGGGATTATTTAAGCAATACGATAAAAAGTTAACACAATGTAGCTTAATTTATCACTTTGCTCATTTCAGTATTAAAAACATTTTTTTCTTGTGCTATGACTACTATACCGCATACTCGGTGGATTTGTTGAATATTAATTATATTTTTTCAACAAAATTACTTATAATCAGCATTTTTGACTCTTAAAAAACTTTGTTAACTCTTTCCTTTTCGTCGCTTGTTCTAATGCAATGTATAGCTATAGTAGCCATAAATTACTACTTGATGCCACCAAAAATACTAGCAACTGCGTTTAAACTAATTTTGATTGAATTACTAACTTATAGGTAATATAACTCCAATAATTGATGAGACGTGTGCAATAGACTTTACAAATTTAACTGTGAGAATAAAAGTATATTATCGCACAATGTAAATTTAATCATAACATTTAATTGTAAGTTTTTCCCAAATTTGTATTTGTTTCAAACGATAAGACCTGCTTGATGCAGATGTCTATATACAGTGTAGCTGTTACAACACTTTTTTCACTGCGCTTATGTGAGTTACTTGAAATAATGAAAAACATGAATAACCCAGGGGGTTTATTCTCTGTTGAATTAACTCATCTCTCGAACATACTTTGAATGAATTTTTATTTGAAAAATAGCATTTAATGCATTATTTGTTTAATTATTATAATAATAATAAGTAAAAATAGAACAATCCGCGTATACATTTTGATAGTTAGTTGTAGTACTTGCTGGTGCGAGTACTCTCACTCAAAAAATGAAATAAAAGCTAAAATATTTATTATACTTAATAACATCTAGCAAAAACTTTCACTCGTGCTGGTAAATTCGCGCAACACCTAAAGTTAATCAAATAGATGGAGTATTTTAGAAAAATACGTTGAGTATACAACATAGACTTTTTAATTACCAATGTACAAGTAAGTATTGAAAATTAATTTAGGGTCAGGGTCCGCACTTGAGTTACATGTTTTGTTAAAAATACCTTAATTAGTCGAAAAATATTAGTGTTGCACAGAAGCAAATATTTTAAAATATTCAAAATGTGAACATTATGTATTAACTATATCATCTTTAGTTTAGTGCACAGGAAAATGTCACGAAAACTATTTTTATTGTGTAAAAATATACCACATTCGCATGTTTTATGTCTCCTGTTGTTAAAGTTGTGAATTCATTGTTACTAATAATGTAATTAACTACCAATTTGTATAATCTCGCATTTCCAACGAGTTTTTTTTTGTTTTCATGCTTGATAAAATAAAATAATTTATTGTATCACAGTGCAAACATATTCCAAGTCTTTTCAAATCACGGTTCGCCTCCGCTTTTTCAAAACAAAATGTTTTAATCCCGTCTTTCTCGAACGCACCCTCCTGGAAGTAGAAACCTAAATTTCTCGGGATTTTCCACAACATGTTGTGGTACGCCAATAGTGGAAGATGCCTTTTTCACTTTCCCCATTTGGGATATTAATTCTTTAAAAGTATACGCTTCTGGAAGCATATCAAATATATCGACACCCTCACATATTTTCCGCTGAATTTCCCCCTCCTCCAACAGCTTCTGCCTTGTGACACGATCACTATGCGAATACGAGGTCATTTTGAAAACAAAGTTATCAATATGGCGAAAGCAGAATGAGCAATGCCAACCTGCATCTGCCAGTCGATGAGATGATTTATACTTGCCGTGATGATACCAAAAGGTGTCGGGATCATAGGTGGTCACATGAGGTTTCCAATTAAATGTTTGCATTGGGAACTCAAAGGAGTACAGGTAATTGCGCATTTCCAAATGAATTTCATGATCAAATCCCTCACAAACCTTGAGAAGCTGAATTGTGTGAGCGTAAGGAATTTCATCAATATCACTAACGATAATCAAGTCACCCCGGTTTGGATTTACACTTCTAACAAAGCCACTCATATAGCCTCGCAATCTTGCTTCATTCTGGAAATCCTTTTCCGGTTCCGACTCGAGATCCGTGACAACAAAATGGACAATCTTTTCCTTTGCCCAATGAAATTTTTCTTGATTTTCCGTAAACACAAGTGGCTTTTCTCTACCAGTAAAGGTTTTATCTGCTTCAACAATGATGAAAATGTCAACAACTTGCCATAGCTCCTTTAGCCGAACTTCTAGCAAGTCCAGTTCAATGCTAAAGATAAAAGCGTCAATGACGCGAACACACTGCTTCAACAATGATGAAAATGTCAACAACTTGCCATAGCTCCTTTAGCCGAACTTCTAGCAAATCCAGTTCAATGCTAAAGATAAAAGCGTCAATGACGTGAACGCGAGGACGCGATAATGAAGAGTTGTCACGTGTTGCCCATCCATGCATCCTGCATAGTTTCTCGGTAGCAATGTTGGGAGCATAGTAGTGACTTATTAAATGCTCTGGAACATTGGGTGGATGATCCCAAATTGGGCGAATAAGATATAAAAAATCTCGTCGTACAAGCAAGAGAGTTGAGCGAAAAAGAAAAATGAAGGTAAAAGAAAGAAGAAGAGCTAAGCAAAATTTCCGTTTACAAACTCAAGGACGCGATAATGATGAGTTTTCACGTGTTGTCCATCCATGCATACTGCATAGTTTCTCGGTAGCAATGTTGGGAGTATAGTAGTGACTTATTAAATGCTGTGGAACATTGGGTGGATGATCCCAAATTGGGCGAATAAGATATAAAAAATCTCGTCGTACAAGCAAGAGAGTTGTGCGAAAAAGAAAAATGAAGGTAAAAGAAAGAAGAAGAGCTAAGCAAAATTTCCGTTTACAAACTCGGTAACCACAAGGAAAGAATGCCATTGAGACGCTTCTAGTTCGTCGTCATATGAAAAAGCACTAATAATCGTCTGAGGAAACCTCTACATTTTTGCACGGGGTACGCTGGAACCAGGAGAAAATCAAACGCATTCTAACTGATTTCTTCCATCCAGAAAATAGTAAAAAAAGCTATGCTGCCACTGCCACCGATATACATAATTTTTCATTGGCTCATGTGTCATAATGTGTTCTAGTTTTTGAAGCGATAAGGATAATATTTTGTGTCTACAATTGATAAATGAAATCTTAAATAAATAATATGTTGAAAAGGGGATAAGAATAACCAGGTTTACTGGGATAACCCCAGCAAGTTCGATAACTGCGGTATCTTGAGTAAATAAAAAAGTTGCAGATGCAGTGTAGGTAATAAAGTCAAAAATAGTAAAAAAAAGCTATGCTGCCACCGATATACATAATTTTTCATTGGCTCATGTGTCATAATGTGTTCTAGTTTTTGAAGCGATAAGGACAATATTTTGTGTCTACAAGTGATAAATAAAATCTTAAATAAATAATATGTTGAAGAGGGGATAAGAATAGCCAGGTTTACTGATTGTGAGATAACCCCAGCAAGTTCGATAACTGCGGTATCTTGAGTAAATAAAAAAGTTACAGATTCAGTGTAATAAAGTCCGTGGACGGTTGGGACTGAACCCATACAAAAAACTGATGCATACATAAAAAGAGATTGCAATAACTTTGCTGATAATGACGGAAACGGATGTGTGTACAGTAATGACAAAAAATTAATGCTAGTATGTCATAAATGCCAAACTTTAAATACACCAGTACCCTGCTGGCTTTATTTCTTTAAACTCTTACAAAATCAACTTACAGGAAGAAATTAGTACATGGTTAACAAAACTTGGTTATTAACAATANAAAACTGATTATTAACAATACATATTATATGTAAAACCTTCTAACCTGTAACAAACTACAAGTCTCAAGATGAGAAAATCCAACAATTTAAACTTAATTAATAAAATAATATTAGTATTAAAGTATGCATTACAGCATTCACTTGTGCAACACACGCACAATGACTTGTTTTTATAGGTGAATTCAGTCTTTACTACATAAATGTATGTGATCTACATGATCGAACAAAAAGCAGCACATTTGTACAATAATACACACACAGTATTTTAACGGTATTTCTGAGTTACTGACACATCAAATTTTCAAAAAAATTAATGCTTTAAAAGCCATAGATGGTCATCATAATAAATATAAATAATCGATACATAAATAAAAATAAATAATATTAATAAGCAAAACATATTGGTAACAATGTAAAAAATATAATGGAGTCTGAAGTAAATTACAATAAACAAATTATTTTGGTTGATCAAAGCCGATGATTCAATCAACCAAAAAGGTTCTGGAGATCTCCTTGCATAACTAATGCTTCAGTAGCCCTTGGATCGAACAACACTGCAATTTTATTATTAGCTCCTGCAGATGGTGATCCAAACTTTTTATTTCCTACCGACAGCTTTTTCCCGGATAAAGTTCCAGTGTTGACAACAGACACGAGAGATCTGTCTTGAAGTACCTCACAAACGAGAGGTAGTTCACTCTCCTCAATCCATGAGAAACCTTTGAGGGAGCAAATCTTCCGGTACTGTCTGTACAGCGTTGACATTGGAACGGGCTTATTCACCCCATCAATAAGGGGATCCCTAGTGTTGGGAGCATCTCGAGAAATTTTTAGAAGAGCAGCAAGTATAGTTGTTTGTTGGAGTGGAAGAGGTCCCTCGTCCTTTTTCAATTGTAAAGCTTTCGAAACGGCAACGATTCCTATTTGGTCGTTCCTTATGCAAGTCCGCTTGGGACTGGTTGAGGTAGTGAGCACTGAAAACGTTAAGAGGGACGAAACATTAGATCGAATAATAACCCAAAATACATTGTCTGATTGTCTACTCGAATTTGGAATATAATAATAACTAACCATTATCATCAGTTGACTGGAGAACACTACGTTGCTCCTGCTTTTCCACAGATACTAATGCCTCCTTACAAGCATGTAATGCCTTGCGACAATCCCCAGTGGATGCAGCCACTTTACCAGCGACAAATTTAATAGCAGCAGCATTAAAAATACTTTGGCCAACTTGCTCCATCCGTTCTTGAATTATTTTTTCAATGTCGTCTCTTTGGTAAGGGGGAAANAGCGACAAATTTAATAGCAGCAGCATTAAAAATACTTTGGCCAACTTGCTCCATCCGTTCTTGAATTATTTTTTCAATGTCGTCTCTTTGGTAAGGGGGAAAATTCATTGTTTGGCATTGACTCAGATTCGTTTCTCGTGCAGCTGCTCTAGCTTGTTTCACAGGGGATGCATTAAGGTGAAGAAAGGGTAAGTGACGGACCGTTAAGTCAAGGGCGTTTGCTATTCCAATCAAGATGAGCCTATGGTTTGGGGAACGTGCCCACTCAAAAAGGGAATACAAGACCTCATTGGAACCTGCTTTTTCATGTAGAATTTGATCCATTATCGTCCAGAATGACGACTCTACGAATGTGCAAAAACGAGTCATATATTAAATGGAATCGAACAAGAGAAAGAAACAAAAATCCAATATCCACAATTTCAAATTTTAAAAAATGCTAGAAATGCTTTAACTTACATCATGTTGGACTTTCCCTTGGATTTAAGAATTAGCTTTTCTTCTACCTTTTCCTTCAGTGAACCTTTCCCAACTTTGGATTTTGGAGGAGCGTCCAAGATGACTTCATAAATTTCCTTGGCAGATCTCTTGCACATACAATTAACGAAAATCTGGTAGAATCCTGTCGACTTCTTGTCATCCATTTCTCTCGTTTGCAATCTTTTCCAGAGTGTACCTCACAACGGCCGTTTTCCCCGTACCTGGTGCTCCGGAAATATACAAGCTTCCAGACCTCTTTTCAATAAGCCGAGTGTTCAGAAACTCATAAACTTGCTGAATCTGCGCCTCTCTTCCAGGTAAGTTTGCTGGAGATGAGGTATCCAAAGACCTTCCGTAGAGACTCCAAACTATTCTCATCAATTTTGGACAACACATCTTCACTGGCACTAACAAATTTGTCCAACTTCCTCTTTTGAGGAGTACGCACTGATAATGTACGTTTATTGGGAAAATTTTCAGTAAGTTTCTTTTGAACCATCTTGTATGGTCTTTTAAAATTCAAAATAAAAATTTGTCCAACTTCCTCTTTTGAGGAGTACGCACTGATAATGTACGTTTATTGGGGAAATTTTCAGTAAGTTTCTTTTGAACCATCTTGTATGGTCTTTTTAAAATTCAAAATAAAAATAACAAATTAAATATACTATATGGTATACAAAACGTAGTAACAACAAAAACAAATTAGGTTTTAACGGGTTACTATTATTCCTCAACTTTTTTCTCTCTTCCCACTCTGCTCTGCTCTCTCTCAACAGTTAAATTTATTTAAAATTAATTCTAACAAACAACGATCAAGAAAAATGGTGCTGCTGAAATAAATACTGGACGAGAGTGTGTGTGTGGAGGAAAACTAACAAATACTAACAATCGGAGAAAGCTTATATAAGCAACAAGTTAAAAAAACTCATGTTTATTAATAAAAAAAACCAAGCGAGGGGATTAGCTTGGAGGGAAGAACTGCCTGCTATTTGCTGCAGCTGGGGTATCTACACCTAAGCAAAAAAAATGGTGCTGCTGATAATAAATACTGGACGAGAGTGTGTGTGTGGAGGAAAACTAACAATCGGAGAAAGCTTATATAAGCAACAAGTTAAAAAAAGCTCATGTTTATTAATAAAAAACCAAGCGAGGGGATTAGCTTGGAGGGAAGAACTGCCTGCTATTTGCTGCAGCTGGGGTATCTACACCTAAGCAAGCACAAGCAGAGGTTATACCTTTTGGTATGTGCTTGGTATTCACTCTTGTCATCTCCCCTTCCATCTGCGTCTTTGTTGTTCCGATCATATGGGAAAACACGATAGCAATATGGAGCGTATTCCGGCCGCCTATTTCACAGCTCATAGAGTGCACCTTTGACTAGTGTTACAATTCTAGTAGAGATTTGGGGACAGGAGAGACTTGTTATGAAATTTAAATTTGAGGGAATCATGTGCTTGTAATATTTACATTTTGTTGCATGAGAAAAACAGAGCATGCATGTGTTTTGATTTTGATCATATTTTGAAGAGAAACCACAGATCAATTATTGTTTAATTTTAAGAAAAGTTAATTAAATTAATCTACTAGTTTTTCAGCTGTAAAAAGACGATGGATGCAGACGCATGTTCCGAGTGTGAAGCTAAGGATGTAATTATAAAGAAGGCTAGGAAATCTTATTGCAGGTGAGAAGGAGAAGAAATTGTAAAACTGGTGTAGTCATTGCAGTGTAAATACAATATTCGTATTTTGGATTGGTAGTCAGTAGTTAAAAAGGAAAGTTTCTGAAAAGTGGATTATTTATTTTAATGTTTGCACTTTCAATGTCTGTAGTAACTGCTGGAAGTATCGATGTGAGTTTCAATTTCGGAAACGCTTATTTGAATTTGGGCGACCGGCGAAAGGAACTGTTGGAGAAGTGTTTAAGCCAGCAGAGCAAGTTTTGATATGTTACGATGGCTCCCCATCATCAGTTGCCTTGATAAATTTGGCGTCAAATGCACTGGTTTTTGGAAAGAATGAGCAGAATGATGGCGGTGCGACAAAGTTGCGATTTCCCTTTAAATTCTTAATTTTTGTTATCTTAGGTAAGCATAAGCTTGTGTAAATAAGAATTCTGTTTACATTGTACTTTATCATTTTGAAGATGACTACTTTGTTTGGCAATTATTAGAAAGTGAGTTAAATGGGAGTCCTGGTGTGGAAGGACGCCAAAAGCAGCACCTGCAATCCCTATTGAGGTGGACCAAATATGCTACCAAAGACAATGATGGCGTTTCGTGGCCTTTGCTTGCAAGCTGTTTGGAAATGTCGCTCAAAGAATATCAGATTGATGGAATGGTTGACGAGCTGAACATCAAAGATTGTCCAGTTGTAGTTAAGTTAAACGATCCTGATGAACTGCAAGGTGATAATCCTATGGTACAGTTGGCTACTAGTGAAATCGAGAGCCTTAGACTGCCGTATAACGAAGATTTGGACAAAAAACTCTCCGAATTGAGAAAGTCGCTTAAAACAAAGACAGAAGATAAAGACTTTGTTAATATTTTGAAGTATGGGAAATTTCAATCAGTAATTTACATTTTACATAGTCAAAAACAATCGACTGACTAATATCGTTTTTCCGTTTATGCTTAGGAGAAACCTTGTACATACGGTAACCGAGCATTTGAATATTTCAAAAGTTCTTCTGCCTGAAGATCAGACCTCGCTAGCTGTAAAAATGTTTTCTATGATGTCGCTCGGGAGAGGGGTTCAGGTTGCAGATGAAATGGTTTGTGAACTGTCTTAATCTGAACTTATTCAATTAATCTGTAATAGAGTGCGCTATGAATGTTTAACTTCTATGATTTTTTATTGTAGTCCTTTACATCGTCTATAAATAAAGGAATCGTGTTGGCCAGGCCGTTACTAGACTTTTCAGATGACGATCTTAAAGTTTACCTCCAAACGTTAAACGAAGAATTTACTAATGGAATAGCTAGCAAAGGATCGACCAAGGTTGGTATAGCAAGAAGTTTTTATATTTGTTTTTGATTTATTATTCCGAAGTTAGTAGGTCCAATGTTTTTAATTTTGCAGAGAAAAATGAGAATAGACTCGGTAGAAAGACAATGTGACGATTTTATCACAAACCTTCAAAGGGGATACCCTGCGACTGTTTCTACGTTAACCAGAATAGGAAGTAAGTTGCAATCTAC
>JAANSP010003524.1:0-11191 GCA_036850745.1 Homidia socia
CAACCACTACATACATATAAATAGTACGCACGGAACAAAGTAAGGGAGAATGAAACATCAGACGCAAAAGAGGAGAAAGCTGAAGAATAGAAAATAAGGACTTTAAAAAAACTTACTTGGTTTCTCTTAACTTATACACATGAACTCTCTGAAAGAGAAATGAGGTACGTACACAGGAAAACACAAGTATACCGTAAAATTCCCAATATAAGCACGCATCTAATAAAAGTATACTCTGAGAGAAGCCAACCAAGTCATCCAACATAATTCTAGTACGGACATTTTCCCCAAAATTTTACGTGAAACCGTTGTACATTGTAATGTTTAGAGAAGAAAAGAGAGAGAGAGAAACGTTATACCTCTCGGTTTCCTTTTTTTCTTTTTTTCCTCCACTGGGCTTACTCAAGTGAAGTGAATAAGAAGACGTCGACTACTACTACAAGAGGGAAGAAAATGAAGAAGAAGAAATCAAGAATAGAGCCCTACAACAACTAGTACTACTACTACTACCACCACCACCGGATCCATTTCCATTTTTCCCTCAAACTTTCAATCCTTCATTCACAATTCACATTACATTATAAAGTCTAATCAATCTGCTCTCTTGAAGAGGGAAAAAAGGCGACGAGTACCAAGAGGACGACGACTACTGCTTCTTTTTTTCTTCTTCTTCTGCTGCTTTTGCCATATATTGCACTGTACAAAGTGTCCTTATTTTTTTTCTTTTTTTGTAACAAAACTTATAATAATACAGACATACAAAAAAGAGCATTGGCATTCCTGCATTTTTTTACCATTTACAAAAGAGAAGAAAAGGGGGAGAAGGGGAATTGAGAAGGAGGATACGATACTTATCGTCATCTCCCTCGAGAGACTAATAGATGGAGAAGAAGAAGAATTGGTTGATATTTGAGTATGTTACTCTGTGTGCCGCTGCTCTGCTCAATAAATAATGTGTGCCTAGATGTGATGTATTAACAAGCCTACAAAATTCCTTAATATCCTGTAGCCAATTTTTTCAATGTATTCTTCAACTTTCTCCAGTTTGAAACTTGAATGATGGCAAGAAGCAAGGAAAGAAAAAAAACAAGTAAAGTAATCATCAAAGTACATGTACAATTTTTTTTCCTTTCTTATTTTTCTCCATCACATGATCCTGTAGGTCATTTTACAATGCTCTGTTACTTCTATCGTAAAAAAGTGTATATGTGGCACTAGCAAGGAAATAGTTGCTACAACTTCTTGCATTTCAAACATGATTCATGTATGAAGCAGCGGCACAAAAAGTAGAGTGTATATTTTTAATATCAGTTTCACTTTTTTGTATCTTGTGTATTCACAGTAGATCATAGGAATGGCAGAAGAAGAAGAAGAAGAATACGTGTCATTTTATTAAAGGAAAAACGATTGTGATAAGAGGAAAGAGAAAGAAAATGGAAAAAAGGAAATTCAATTGTTTTTTTTCGTTGACGTGTCAGTAGTCGTTTGCGTCGTTGGTTGGTAATGATATCTCACATTATGCCGAGTTTTGAAAGGTGGAGAAGAAATCCCAACTCTGTTTTTTTATTAAAGAAATCTTCACGTCATGGTGATAACGACAACGTCGATGATGATGATAAAAATAATAATATGGGATGGGACTGGGACCCTTTTTTTCTCTGAAGATTCCTCAAGTTTCAATGTAGTATAGTTACTTTTGTAACAAAAGAGAGAGAGAGAGAGAGAGAAGCAGTCCATTGCTTGATTTCCCTTTTTATTGCCTGTCTATAAAAAAGAAGCATTGGTTTGTGATTTTTCTTGTTTCTTTCATTCATTCTGGACTTTTTTGTTCTTTTTTTGTAGGAAAGGAAGGATCCAAAGTTTGGCTCGTTTCTGCAACCTTTTCGTGGCTCGTTATGGATTCTCGTTATGGTTTCCGTTCACATTGTAGCCCTTGCCCTGTATCTGCTGGATCGTTTCTCCCCTTTTGGCAGATACCGCCTGGCAAATATGGACGGCACCGAGGAGGACGCTCTCAATCTCTCCTCTGCCATTTGGTTTGCTTGGGGGGTGCTCCTAAACAGTGGCATTGGGGAAGGTACGAAGAAATAACAGAATATTATTATTATTGCATTTGTATAGTTTTATTGTGTGTGTGCGTCTCTGTGTGTACGTGCTAATTGCTCAACCGTATTATTTGTTTCTTGAGAATGCCATTATGATATCCTTTCATGTTTTGTGTATCGTCCTCATCATGTGGTGATGACATGACTGGCTCTAGGTATTAATATGACTTGGAAAGCAGGGAAACGTGCTGTTATTTACAATGCGTTATTATCCCTACTTTAAAAACTCAACAACAGCCAAGAAAAAGTCCTCCGCTTTTTACTTCCCTTTTTCAAGAAATATTTAACTTGGCAACGTACCTTTTTATGAAGATTTGACAAAACTGTGCTATGTTATTTTTTTCATATTTTCTTTCGCTCTTTGTATATTTTTCACAGGAACCCCACGGAGTTTTGCCGCACGTGTGCTGGGCATAGTCTGGGCTGGTTTTGCAATGATCATCGTAGCCTCGTATACATGCCAACTTAGCTGCATTCCTTGTGTTAGATCGACCCAAGACTCAGTTTTCGGGTATTCACGACAATCGGGTATGTTCCAGTGTAAAAAAATGTAGCAGTAGTGGTGCATATTATAATATAGAATATGTAACGTATAAAGATATTAACAAGCGGTGAATGTGTGTCTGACTCTGACAGTGAGAGCAGCACTATAAGTTTTTTTCATGTTTTTCCTCTCAGTCATTTGAGTAGTAGTAGTGGAGGTGGTGGTGGTGTGTGCACTTTATACATGCATGCAGCCATTATTGAACGTATATATTTCCACTCTACTTGCTAATTCCACTTTGCTATTTATTGCTACAAGTTGAGTTGCACATGTTACAAGTTAATTAAGTTGTTGCTGCTGACTGAGAATTGGGCGGCGTCTATCATTATCATCCTCCTCCATCCTCCTGCTCCTCTTATTATTGTCGAGAATTGTGTCGTTGGGATGATGATGATTGTCGTCAAGTATTTGTACAAGTGGTAGTAGTAATGGTAGCAGTAGCAGAGGAGAGTGATACCATCTGCAAAGAGTGTAGCAGAAACCGCAGTAAAAATACAAATGAATGTCTACCACCAATAATAATGTATGTATGTGTTTCCCTCCTTCTCCCCCCTTTTCATGATAATGGTAACGTTTGTCTTTTTTTCTCGTCTCTGACTTTCCAGTTGAGGAATCCTGCGACTAGCTTTAATTACTCAACTGTGAAGGGGTCTGCGGTGGAGATGTACTTTCGACGTCAAGTCGAGCTGTCCAACATGTACCGTGTGATGGAGAGGATGAATTACGACACTGCCCAGGCAGCTATTGATGCCGTGAAGAAGCAGTAAGTTGAGCATAGTATAATCATGTATTCCAATATAAACATTTTCATTATAGTTATATCTCATGCATGTCATGTTTCCATATCATCATCCACCCACCCCAAAAATACAAAATAATAATAATAATTATAAGCCATACAGTTGGACAGTAATCTCTTTTTGTCATATTCCATGACGTGGACTTGCTTGCAATTTCCTCACGTGAACTTGTGCAAAGGCTGATTGTTGGGGGTGGTGGTGGTGTTATTTTTTTCGTGGAAAGGAGGTTCCTCTTGGCTTGCAACCAAATTACTTAATATTATTTGTACAATCACTCCAGCTATGCTGCAGCTGGTTGCTTGTCTCCCCTAATATTCTCCTGCTGATGATTACTATTATTATTACGATTGTTATTATTCGTTGCTTATTATTGTACTGCTACTATGCTCCCTTCCACACACAAAAAAAAATCCACTTGATCTCCAAAAAGCAGCAAGCAGCAGCAGCAGAATAAGTGGAAGAGCGAGGGAAAGCCCTTTTTTCCGGTTGTTCACCCATTTCTCTCTATTTACATAATACTATCATTCAAGACGTGTGCAACGACCAACTTGTGACGATGATACTACAGAAATAGGCAGTGGCTTAGAGAAAAGCAGGAATGCACGAGAGAAAGAAAGAATACATAAATAATAATAAGCGGATTAACAAAACAGCGAAAAAGAAACTGAGGAGGAAATGAAAATGCATACCAGCAGCATACCTACTACATACACAGCCTATAATGTTGACTTTACTTTTTTATTTTTTAGGGTACAAAAAATTAAATATTTTGTAAAAACTCGTAATGCTGGTGCTTCTCTTTTGGAACACGAGCACAATAATAATAATAATAATGCAGGTATTTGTTTTGCTCTGCTTAGGCCTAACAGTCAATTAGAAAATATAATATGCAAATAAATCCCAGCTTATAAAAAATATTACATCGAAATACGCCAGCAGTATGCTAATACTCTTACATCCCACTTAGTATTACCAGATACATGCAGCCGTTTATTTTTAGTTTTTGTTGCTGTTTTTAGTAGAGTTTGTTGTAAAAAAAAGTTTCAGAGGAGAAGGAGATGATGACAAAAGTGTCGCGTTGTTGTTGTTGTTGCTTGACAGGGTTGGTGTGTGGTGCTGCTTTTTGGAGTTGGATCCAGTCTGAAACATTTTACGTGTTTGATCATCCTCCGTGTAAAAGTAGCATAATGAGTGGAGAANGGAGATGATGACAAAAGTGTCGCGTTGTTGTTGTTGCTTGACAGGGTTGGTGTGTGGTGCTGCTTTTTGGAGTTGGATCCAGTCTGAAACATTTTACGTGTTTGATCGTCCTCCGCGTAAAAGTAGTATAATGAGTGGAGAAATGCACGTTTATTTTCTTTTGTCACTGACTGAGCTGCTGCTGCTTCTTCACTCTACTCATGCTTGCGTATTTACCTAGACATAGAATATAATATTGTGTGTGTATGTGTGTGTGGTTTGGCTGCTGTGTAGTCTGTGACGTGACGTGATATGAAAATGGCAGTTGTTGTAGTTTTCGGTACTAGTGCAATCATTCGAGCATGTATATTCTATCCTCCGTGTAAAAGTAGCATAATGAGTGGAGAAATGCACGTTTATTTTCTTTTGTCACTGACTGAGCTGCTGCTGCTGCTTCTTCACTCTACTCATGCCTGCGTATTTACCTAGACATAGAATATATTATTGTGTGTGTATGTGTGTGTGGTTTGGCTGCTGTGTAGTCTGTGACGTGACGTGATATGAAAATGGCAGTTGTTGTAGTTTTCGGTACTAGTGCAATCATTCGAGCATGTATATTCTATAATAATCCGTTTCACTCTTCCGTGTGCTTTGCATCACAAATGATTCGCTATTATTATTATTATTATTAATAATATTATTGTTATCCTTGGTGGAGCATGGAGACACCACTGACGCGGCTGAGTAGCTTTCTCCTTTACTCAACCGAGCCAACTAGAGAAGGAAAAAAATACTATTGTCACGAAGATCACAGTCGAAAGAGCAAACAAATTCATATATAAGTACATGTTTTTACCAACAACGTCACATACTCTTATTGTGCTTTCACCCAACCTTCAAAAACGTTTTCTCCTCCGTATCCGCCTATTTATTTATTCTCCAGAAAAAAAGATTATGGAAGCAAAAATACTTGATATTATATTTATAAACGTTTGGACAAGCAGATAGACACATGTATTATAAATGTCATACAGACAGATGATTATGGTTATTACTCTTACGCACAAACTGCTCCTCTTTTTTTTTCCTCCCATCAACGTCATCGCCATCATCATGCCTCTTTCTTTCTCTCTCTCGCTCTAATCCACTCAACCATTCTACACGTGGTGTGTATGTATGGGCTAAATACTTCCGTTGTTTTCCTGCTTGTTATCCTACTTTCCACTTTCCACACAATTAGTGTACAAGTTGTGTGAACATCAGTGCTCAGACAAAGTTTCAATTATCAACAAGCCAAACATTCTTGTTGTTCCTGTCCCTCTCTGTAGTTCTCTGTCTGTTGCCACTCGCTACTCCTCCCCCCGCTGAACACTTTGCTGCTGCTGCTGTTAACTCTCCGTGCTAAAATAAAACTTTTCCACCTCTGACTCTCCTCTTGCACACGAGGATGCTACCTAGCCAGAAAAAGAAGAAGATAGTCTGACACACAAATTCCATAAAAAGTTTTTTTTCTACACGACAAGTTTTCTACTTTTTATTTCAGCGGCATGATGATGACATAAAAGGTAATGGACTATAAAGATGATGACAGAGTAGTTTTGTACTTGCTGTCACAGTATCTCTCTAACAATAATAATAACGGCAGTGGTGATGGTGGTAATGGTAAATAATAAATAATAGTTTGGATAATACAGTATAAATATTGCAAAGCATCACGTTTCCACTTTCCAGCATCGTCATTTCTCGGATTCACATCCTCATCATGGGACATGTCGCAAAAGAGGACGTGATCTCCTGTAAAATATATCATGGGCTTAGCCAAAAACTTGAAAATTCTTTTTAAAGAAATGTCTTGTCATAAAAAGGGGGGGCAGGAGTAGCCTCACATAAATACCTGGTTGCATTGCCTGCACGAGCGCACGTTTCACTCCACTGATGATATATTATCGCCCCTTTAATCATTTTGATCATCATGAAAATATCAACATGATCATAATACCTTGTATTCTATATGTTTATCTCCCTCTACCTCTTGTCCTGTCTCATGGACAAGCAAACTTTACATTTCTCCAAGTATTAAGATTTGTACGGGAGAATGTTGATAATAATGGAAATAATAATAATAATAGCAATGCAACATGCACATCACCACTGACAAGTAGGGGAGCCGATACTGAAATTGCTACTCACGTTGCGTGATGCGATTACACAATGTTGATAATAATGGAAATAATAATAATAGCAATGCAACATGCACATCACCATCGACAAGTAGGGGAGCCGATACTGAAATTGCTACTCACGTTGCGTGATTCGATTACACAAACGAGAAAGCATGTCGTAAATGCAGCTGAAGCATGATGAATACATTTATGATAAGCTACTAGTCTTTTTTTCTGCTGTGCGTTTACTTCTTCCAATCATTCATTGCTATTATTATTTTATGGTGTTGGTACACTGTGAATAATAATAACTACTTAAAAATAACAATAAAAGAGATCTCTCTATTAGCACTCCTGAGATTATTTTCACTCCCCATCTTTTTGCTCCGATAACCTCTTTTGGGTTGATTAAAACCAGCATTAGGAATAATAACAAGTAGTAGTGTAGTTTGCCATTGAGCATGATAAGAATTATCGTGTAGAGTCTCTGTGATTCTCTCCTCTTTTTTGTTTTCTTCGAAATGCTTTTGTGCAGCTTTTCCTTTATATCCATTATTCCAAGTAGCAGAGTATAGTCATTTATAGAAACGTTTTCACAAAATGATCAAGATGAGAATACAAACCTATCTACCATATTACTACATTTTTTAAGGTACAGATCCTCCTAATAATTTCATCATCATTTTATCTCTTCTCTCGCTCTCTTTCTCATATAGCCAAGCCAAGTCTCTCGTTTTTTTTCTGTCGTGTCTATTGTGAAAGTGGTGATCAATGATCATCAAGCTAGCAAATTCTCATTATTATTAGTAGAATGAGAAGTAGTACTATTGTTATTACACATTATTATTATCGTCATCACTAGTTTAGTCTGCTCTGCATCCCCTTTTGTTCGACTGTATTAATAATAGCTTTTGCTACCTATGCAATATACGTATAAATATTTATTATATATAAAATTCACTACTGACACTTATCATCTTCACCAATAAGTTTTCAACTCGACAACTTGTTCCGGGAATTTTAGCGAGTCTACTACAACTACGTAGGGAAGGATAATAACAATATTGTTCGGCTGTGTGAGCATTAAAAAACAAAGGATCCAACAGGAGGAGGAGGAGAGGGAGAAAGGGAGTAGCTCGGCTTTTGTGTCAAAAGTGGAGAGTCGATTTTGTTCTATCGGGCCTGGCATGAGGAGGTTGATGCTGATTATTAGTATGTTTTGTTCCCTTTGATCGTCCTCGTGGTATTACTATTACCACCGATTCTGCTGCTGATGCTACATGTTATTATTATGTATGTGCAAATCCTGTTCTGATTCTAAGGTTGATGATGCGATGACGATGATGATCATCATCCTGTTCGTCTTCAATAGCATGATTGTGATCGCCTTTTATAAAAGGCAGTCAGTCGAGTTCTTTGATGATGATGATTATCATCGTCATCCTCGTCGTCGGCACTCTCTCGACAAGGAGATTAATCAAAAAGCATAATGCGATTACACTATTTTTTTTACCTTTTTCACTTGCTCTTTCTCTCTGCAGCTGGCATACATATGCTTGCTGCTGCTGGGTCAATTATGATGCGATGTTATAAAGCAGATGAAAAGCGTTTATAGAAAAAAAGAAGCGTTCAAAAAGTCAACCATTTCCATTATTAAAGCTGCTATTTTACTGCTGCTGTTTGAACAATAAATGGGGAAATGAGTGAATGGTGGAAAAAAGTTTGTGAGTTTTTCCAAGTTAAAAAGTCAAACCACATCCTAGACCTGTAACCTAGCCACATGGCAAAATAATAGCAAAAGAGGATGATGATTATCATTTTCATCGTGTATATTTTTGTGAATGTCCTCTTTACAGTGTACCATAATATTGTTTTCGTGGAGCGGCTCATAAAAGAGAGGAGTTTTGACAATAAAATAATAAAAAATTATTTTTATTTTTGTGATTTTACAGGACTCTCGGCGCATTTATCTGGGATAGTTCAAGACTTCAATATGAAGCTGCTCAAGACTGTGACCTGATGACTTCTGGAGAGTTGTTTGGAAGATCCGGGTATGCCATTGGCCTTCAAAAAGGGTCACCTTGGGCCAATGAGGTTACCCTAGCCATTCTCGAGTTCCATGAAAGTATGTAAAACTCTTGTGTATTTTTAAATACCTGCTCGCCTATCATTTTTATTGCTGCTTCAAGAAGAAGAAGAAGAATGAGCGGAGAAGAGGAAGAAATTTAAGGGATTAGTAATTGAATGAGACGTTAAGAAATTCAACAAGGTGCTTATATTGTCGTCGTTGTCTTGCTTCTCCTCCTCACAAAAAAAGCTCCTTGAAAATACAAAACGCGTGCATTAATTTCGCTTCTGCTTCTTATCCCAACTACAATGCAAAGCTAGCAAGGCACTTGGTCCTGGTACAAAGCAGTAATATTAGTTGCATATCAAGTAGTCGAGTGCCGAGTGATTGCGCAGAAAAAAATGAGGGTCCATATGTGCTTTATGGGTCTCACAAGTGGCATTAATTGCCACCAGTCTGCTTAAGTCGACCATGCATGATGACTTTCTACCTAGAGGAAATGGAGAAACTACACATAGAAAGGAAGCCTTGATGTGATTAATGGATCACCACTACTGCTACTGCTACCACCACCACCAGGAAGATGGTGGCGATGATGATGATGATGATGACGACAAACCCTTCCGAGAAGAATTTCTAATGTTTCCTGAGCAGCAGCTGAACTAGCACAATTTTTATACGCAACTTATGTCTACATACTCTGTATTCATTGTCATGATGATGATGATACTGATGTTATATTTAAGTATTTCATGACAAAAAGAAGGAAATGTAATAAAAAAAGAGAGAGAGCCATTTTACATAATTACGCCATCATTATCACCTACATTTACTCGTACATCATAATCATCCTTGTCGTTGTCCTCCTCCTCATCATCGTCAGTCTGCTTTTTCTGGTGATCCCGTAATAAAAACACTTTTAATAACGCGATGAAAAATGTTAGTTTTTATTATTACCACATGATATCGACAAAAAAGAGCCGGTGGTGGTGCTACCATTTTCGCTGGTGAAGCTGTATATAGCTATCCTACAGCTAAAAATGTTTTGATGTGTGGGGAAATGACGAAAGTTAAGATGAGTCTCTCTGTGTGTATCTTTCTTTCTGTATGTTTCACGGTTGAGCGAAGTAAAAAGCTTTAAAAAATCTTTTAAAAGGTTTTTCTCATAGGCTTTTGTCCAAGAGAGCGGAAAAAAGATACATATTTTTTGTGAGGTCGCCGTGATGACGATGATGATGAGAGAGACTTTTCATAAGAAAGAAGGGGCACAGTGTCTGCAACCACAAGGAGCACAAGCAACACCAAAAAAATACAGAGGACAAGCATCATCATCTCTACAAGATGATCATTGTGGGATGAACAAGAGAGGATGAATAAGAATCCAGTGAATAATCCCTTTTACGGCTTGCACAAAAGCTTTCATAATAACGTACTGGTATTGCCCTAACACTACTTTGTACTTACACAATTGTGTGTGTAACCATTTTCCTGAGTAAATGTTCTGTCTGTTTCTCTCTCTCTCACACTTTTCCTTCATTTTTAATGGCATTAAAGTTACGGTAGTAGAGAGTTGCTAGCAACCGGGAAATGTAAAGAAATGGTTTTGGAAAGAGAAACCAACTTGATGTGTAATTATAAGGCATGCAAGCGAAAATATTTATGGAGAAATGGCGAAAGTAACAAAGAGTGGTTAACTTGACAAAAAAAGGAATAAGATTGTATGCAAAAATAATGTACAAAATGCGAGTGAAAAGTTATTGGGAAAATTATCGGAAAGGAGCGTAGAGATTTTGTATGGACATGTTGCTTTTTTGTAAAAATGCTGCTGCTGCTGGATGGACAGACGAGCAAAACAAAGTGGCCTTGACTGCTATAATTAAATGTTTCCTGCCTACATGCACGTTTCTGTGTAATGTGTACAGAGAAATCCTTTTGTAGTAATGCTGCTACTTGTACTATTGTCTTGCGTTAACTGTATCACAAATTATTTTGCATGGCCTGTCAGAATGAGCTCGAGTTTGTATCGTTAAGAGCACACATTGTATCCTTATCTAGGGAGTGGCTACTGTTTTTTAGGTAGGTAGGTAGTGAAATATTCAGCGCTGCTTAGTGATGCAGGAGACATGAATGGAGAAATAAATAAATATTTCGAGACTAACGAAGCACACTTTTTGGGTAAAATGGTTGCTACAATTTTCTGATTCTGATAGCTCTCTGTTAAGTTTTCACATTTTGCTGGTTGGTTATTCAGCTGGCTAAGGAGAAAAGAAGAAACGTGCTTTGAAGAGCAAGTAAAACTATATGGAAGTAGCGAAATGAAAAAAAAATATAAA
>JAANSP010003525.1:0-11191 GCA_036850745.1 Homidia socia
ATGATCCCTTTAATCTTTCTTTTTTCTTGTGAGAATATTTTTTAACCTTTCCAAGAGTTTTCCACTTTCATGTATCAAGAAGTATTTATCATGTTATTACTGTTTATTATTATTATTATTATTTATTTGCTCTGCAAGAATTTCGCTAAAGCAATAAAGGGAGCATGGAAAAAGCACAGTCTATTTCTATTATGTAACGTTTGTCAATCTGTCTAAATAGGACTTTTTATGTTTGGCATGTCATGACAACAGGAAGAAACAAGCCCAGAAATCCAGCCAAACGTTACAAATGAAAAAATGAAAGTTTTGAGGTGGTGAGGATGATGACGAAGCTCTTTTCTTTCGATGTAACCTCAGGGTGTCGTGTGAGTTGATGCGTGTGTACTACTCTCAACATCATCATCATCATCCGTTTAACCTGTTCCTCGTAAAAATCATACCACCCGAAGCAGCAGCAGCAACACTCTGATTTCTTTTTGCTCCAATCTTTGTCTGCAATAAACGTCGTTTGTCAATCAGTGTTAATACACGTCACACCCGGTTGTCTGTTCATGTGTGAATTTATATTTGCCACATATACTGTACACTCACAAATGTACAAAAGAGGTACAAGCCCACCTGAAAAAACCTCTCTGCAAGTTTATTCTTCTTCTTCTGCATCTTCTTCTACCACTAGCAAACAAGCCCGCGTAAACTTTGAAAATATTTATACAGAAAATTAGCTTTGAACAGTTGGAAGAGAGAGAGCTGTTGTTATTGTTGTTGCTGTTGGCATTGATGATGTTACAAAACAAAAAAAACAGTGTTACAGCTGCCGCCAAGAATAATGTAGCCTTATGTGTTAATGCTTTTGGTATGGTATATTACACGCTCCATGGATTTTCACAAAGGAAAGGAAAAAAATATAGAGAGAAAGGAGAATTTCATTTCCTCCCACTACTACTACTACCGAATCGCTAACCGAGGAATCGCTCAAAGACTTGATAATAATAAGACAAGCCTGTTGTACTTACAAAGAAACGTCCGAGTAAATACTCGGGTGGCAAGTTAAAATAAATAAAAGCTCTATATAATCAAACGCGGATAAGTGTATAGTGCCACTACATTGAATTCTGTCATCATCTCTATGATCATCATCGTCATCATCATGCTCATCCACAACCAACTTTCCCTTTGCTTTTCTTCCTCGTTAGCTTTGCAATGACAATATTGGTTGGCTGAGTTGGCGAAAGGTATAAAACAAACTATTTCGCTATGTTCCCGCAGCTTCTTCTTCTTCTTGTTCTTTTTTGCCGGGATCTTACAAGGCAAGTTTTTATTGCATGGTTTGATCGTACACAGCAAAAATAGCGGCTTTTCTTTTTTATGAAATGAGCTGCGATGCGAGTTAGGAATAGAAAAAAGGGTTGATTTCCCTTATTCTTCCTTGTCGTCTTTTTCTTCTTCTTCCCTGTACGCCTTTATATTTCTCTGCATCTTGTGTTTGTTTCTTCACGTGCCTGTATGTGTGTGTTCCCTTCTCTCATTTCTTTTTTCCTCTCATTATTCTTCGTCTTCCTGGATTTCCTTTTAGGATTCTTCCACTTGCCTGTATATTTTTTTCTCCCTCTCTTCTTATTTTTTTATCCACTTGAAAAAAGCTAGATTTTTATTCGTGGCTGACAAAGTCGAAGAATATATAACAACACTTGTAGTTTATAGCTACATTTTTTCCTCTTCTTCTCGCCTCCTTTTATGCATGTCTTTTCCATGGCTATATAAAGCACCTACTCCACTCTATTTGCACTTATATGCTCAATTGTTCTTGAGAATTTCTACAATTTTTTTTCTCTCTCACAATCTTTTTCCTATTGTTGGTGTGGGGTAGTAACAGCAGCATTGGTAGCATAGCCACAAGAGTAGTAACAGCGAGTGTGTAAAAAGAAACGCCAGAAAGAAAAACGAAGACGAAAAAAATATAAAAGTGTATATATATCTAATAAAATTATCTCTGTATGGATATACCCATCTCTCAAAAAACGTATATTTTCGAATGCGCATATATATACACACACGACATGCACACGTTTCCATCCTTCTCCTTTGCTGACTCGTCTACCTTATAACTACTTTATCCTTCATGCTTACTCGCTAAAAACACTATTTTCTATTGTTGATGTGGTAACGACACAAGAATTTCTTGTTTTTCTCTGCTTCTTCTACGCTCCCTTTCTCCCTTCTTGTTAGGAAGGATGGCTCGTTATTCGATCATCTACTTGTATGCTAACTTCGTTTACGTTTATTGTTATATTCATCTTATTCTCCTACGGTAGCACCACTCTGTGCACACGTTTTATTTTATAAAGTTGTGTGATGTGAGTAAACGGGAAGAAAGAAAAAAGGAAGAACTAGAATAAGTGTACGACTGGAAATGGTTTGGTTTCAGGAGTATAATTTTTTTCGTTCGAGTTTGTCGACAAGAAAATAGAAAAAAACTCGGTGTGTAAAAAAAGAAAAAAGGCACAATGGATAGCCACTACCACAAACATCTTAAATATGTGCAGTAGTATAAGCAGCAACAGCAGCAGTGGAGGTCGTCATGATGATGATCATGATGAGGATAGTAGAATTGAGTGGAGTGGAATTACTGAATATACAACATTTTCTTTTTTTCTTTCCTAAAACGACAATTCAAACATATATTGTTTAGGCTACCTCCTATCTATAGCGTCCATATAATATGTACACTTGCTAGCGAAACGAAGCACTTCCTAGTGCCATCCGTAACAGGATGGATGAATGGTTGAATGGGACGTGATGCCTATTGATTTTATATTTCTTGGAAGCATCACCACGTGCATTTGTACATGTTCACGCTAGAGGATATAGACAAATGCTTGCACATACTATATATGTCTGTATATATTATATGGATGGATGTATATATAATCATAAGTATATATTATGCATATATATATATTATATTACTAACTTGTGTTTTTTTTCTCTTCCTCTTCGTCTAGGTGACTTTGGCAATTTCTATTCTCATTAGTCTCCATGTGTTCTTTCTCCTGGTCGTTGAAATCATTCCTCCCACGAGCCTGGTGGTTCCACTTTTAGGAAAGTATCTAATCTTTGCCATGATCTTAGTTTCCATCAGGTAAGTTGTCCTTTTCCCACCACTGCACATTGCACATTGCACAAACGTTACAACATTACTTGTATATAAACCTAGAACGTATTAGTATCATTATATATTGCTAACTAGCAAAGTACATATAGATAATTTAGTTAAATAGTATACCTGTCTAAATAAAGAAAAAATATATATCCCTCTGGTGGAGCTGCTAGAGGATTCCTTCTTTTTCTCCACAGAAATGCGAGCCTTTCAAGTTTAGCTGTATCTTCTTATAAGGCACAGTCAGAACGGCTATCAAGATATATACGCGTACATATTGTAAATGACAAGCGTTTTTTTACAATAAGTGGATAATAAAATAAAAAAGTAGGATGTTTGTTTTTCATCAATTCTGTATTCTTTGTGAGTGTCACCATGCACTTGCCTCTTTTCCCTGGTGCTCCGAATGTCATCTTCTATTATAGATTATGCCAAAGGGAAAATGAACGAGCTCTCCAAAAAGGTACTGATGATCACGTTATTTGGATGAGTGGAAAATGTATGGAATGGATAGCTAGATAAATAGATAGATAGATAGATAGAGGGAGAGATAGAAAAAAAGCAAAAAAATGTTGATGATGGCAGAGAATCGAAAATGCAAATAGGCTTTTTTCTCCTCTTTTTGTTCTTTTTCTTTCTCTTTTTCGTCATTTTAAACTATTGCTGGAAGGAATATTGTTTGCAGTGCAGTAGCATTCAGCTCTACTTTATCTATATTGCAATTTCATTTTTCATCGCCATCAACAACTGCATCAACGTGGAAAATGGAAAGGTGAAATGGAAAAAATAACGAGAAGAAAAGCAAGAAAAAAATGGAGAAGCGAAGGGAAAAAAGAAAGAGCACAAGTTGAAAATTACAAGATTTTTCATGAAAACCTATTATTTTTTGATTAAAATGGTATTCTTTCTTTTACCTTTTCATTTCTCTCTAACCGACTTTCATTTTACAAGCAAAAAACTATTTTTTTACCTTGATGTATAGCTCTTGCCGGAACGAATTTACAGGTCACGTCAAAATATAGGGAAATACGAGGAAATTTTACTTAAAAAATAAAGCCTTTAAAAAGTTGTTCTTTTATGTGGAATCAGTAAAAATGTACTTTTGGTTAAACGGAGTAGATATTTTTCCATGAATAAGCATAAGACTATTGGAAGTTTAAATACTACATTGTTAGGTATTTGGACACAATAAAAGAAAAAAACAAACATTAAAAAATATCACACAATGTTTTGCTGTTGTCTGGCTGAAATGTCCTTTGTTTATTTACATTCCTGATGATGGTTATCATTGTCATTATTATTTCAGAACGCTGCTGCATTGCTTTCTCTTATTACGTGCTGGCACACACATACACTAGAAAAGTGCAATAATAATGTTTAAAGTAAACAAAATGAAAAGAATGCAAGGCTTTTTTTCCTTTTAGTGTTTACTTTCCAATATTTAGTGTGAGCCCTTACTCCTCTACACAGTTGAGTAAGTGGGTGAGTAAGTGAGTGAATAAAAGATTATTATGTGTTGGTAGCCACCTCCAAACTGCACATTCCCAAAAGCAGCTTCTCTTTCTCACACACACGTACATTTTCCCTCTCTCTCTCTTTGGTGGCAAAGCACAGACCAAAATAAAGCAGCAGACGTTGCAGAATGCTGAAAGCCACAAACCATGGCAGCTTTATTAACGTGTAGAATTTGGATAGAGAAAGAGAAGGAGGAAGAGAGGCTTTATACGGATGCATTTAGAAGAAAGTTCTCCGGGTTAAATATGGTGACAAAAGGAAAACTGTTTCTGCTGCTGCTGCTGAGAAGGGATGCTTCTTTCAAAAAACATATTTTAAGTGTAGTAGAGAAAGGGCAGAGAAAGAGAGAGAAAAGAAGAGAATGCCAGTAATGGCTATTAAGTGCTACCTCCAGGCAAGAAAAAAACTTATGTGGAGAAAGCAAGTTTGCATAGGGTGCTTGTCGTTGAGCAGCAGCAAGGAGACAATACGGCATTGTGAAGGGGTAGCACGAAACACAGGAAAGCAGATGATGATAATAATACGATGAAAAGATAGCATTGTTATTACTTTTAATATAATTAGGATTATCATGTCTGGCTTATCAATGAGGATAAATATTTATAGTGTAGGTGTTGTAAAAACGTGAAGGATGTTGAATCCCGAATTTGTTAATCATGCCATAACAGGCAGCAGTATTCTTGTTAAAGAAAATACCTTCTTTTTTCTCTCTTTCTCTCGCTCCATTTTACTGATGAAACGGAAAACGGAAAAAATGCGCTCCTAATATAATTGGATATTTTTTTCTTTTCTTTGAAAGAGTCATGAAAAAGAAAAACAGGATGAATGAAAAGGAAAAGAAAGGAATGAGGAGGAATGATTCTGTGAAAATGGAGACGAAAAATAGAATGTTTGAAAAAAAAATCTTCGTTTTTTCTCCTCTTTTCTCCTATTTTTTATACTCTTGTTGTTGTTGTAGAATTTATTGGTGTAAAAAATAAGATATTCTTTTTAAGAGATGGAATAAAAAATGGTATGGGAAAAATATAAGAAGATGGGATATGAAATGAATTGAAGCAGTAATAACTAGAAAAAGAAGAGGAAGAAGGAGAGGCTTCCTCTATAAAGCACTTTTACTTCAACTACTAGACTAGGTCTATCATTATTATTGCTACTGCTCTTATTACTATTATTATTATTATTGGCACATTTTCTATTATGGACCAACTCACACGACCAGCATGAGTAGTGTAGCAGTAGAAATAGGTAAATAAATATAGCTGCTGGTGGTGGTGCTGCCACACTTAAACTGAAATTCTCTCGTTATTACTGCTGCTGATGCTGGTAAGGTAGTAGATGTTGTTGTTGTAGTATTGCTCGTAAAAATGTTTCAAAAAATATGGGTGGGAGTATCAAGACGAAAGGCAATCTAACATCTGCCAGCCGTTCTCCATAATCCACGACATAAATACACTTGCACACACGTAAAAGAAGACAGACAGACAGACACGGAGAGAGAACTCTTTTTTTCTCTAGGATTCAGCTCCTGAAAATACATAACAATAAGCGTCGAGTGAATGAATGACAGGGAAAAACTATTGTGAAGCATATGTTTCAAAGAGAAGGAGGGAAAAGGGAAGAAAAGGGCGAGTGCTAGCGAATGAATGTTGAAAAGAAGCAGTATACTGTTTTCTACTGCTGGGATAGTAAAATAACGATACGAACAAGATGGAATTATTATAAAAGTTGATATTACTGAAAAATGCACATGTAAATTATGTGAGGTAGGTACACTTTTTTATGCATGCTCTTCTCCTACTGGTGACACCAACTTTACTGGAAAATAGTCAAGGGGAAAGGAAAAAGAGTAAAAAAGTAGCAGCGGTGGTGGTGATGGCTATGGCTATATAAAAGAAAAGGAGAGAGTGGGTGAGAAAGTAAAAAAGTGAAGTTGAACAATTACGGATATATTACTTTTATGTTGGGCAAGTGATGCTGCAGCTTGTTCATATTCCATTTTTTCAACCACCGCCACCACCATAACATTTATTGTCTTATTAAGAAAGTAAGGATTTTTTTGTGTGACAGAGGCAAAGTAAAATGTGGTGGGAGAGGTATAAAAAATACTGAAGAGAGAGACAGAGGCTCAAAGTGGATATGTGTATTGGGATAGATAGTGACATGGCAATACTATGTGGAAGGATGCACACAAGATAAGTAGAAATATTAGAGTGAGCAAGTGTGGTGTTATGAGAAGCCAGAAGAATAGGTAAAAAGAGTTTCGAGAGAAGAAAATGGTCGTGTGAGAGAGAGAGACAGAGTTGAATACGAAAGAGCTCTGAGGTCGTAAACTAGAGTGATATACAGAGGGTAGATTGTAAAATCGATGAGGTAATGAAGCCAGATAAGAAATTTTCCTTGTGTATTTATGTATACGTAGGCACGTATACTTATGCATTTTGTGTGTGTGTCTCTGATGATGTGTTTTTTTCTTCTTCTTTCCAGCATATGTGTAACGGTAGTCGTCCTCAACGTTCACTTCCGTTCTCCTCAAACTCATACGATGGCACCTTGGGTTCGCCGCGTGTTTCTTCACATTCTCCCCCGACTGCTGGTGATGCGAAGACCCCATTACTCCATCGATACGCATCGGTAAGTCCAATATAATCTTGCTATGAAGTTCCCACTTGTCCTATTTTCTTTGAGTCTTCTTCTTCTTCGTCTTCTTTGTCAAAGCAATTTTTTCCCGACATTACATTTTCCTGCTGGATTGGATATGTTATTATAGAATATTGTGTGCAAGAGGCAAAAAACATTGCTGTTTTAGTGCAAGTGGTGGCAGAGGACAGAGAAAAAAGAGACGCAACCACATGGCTACTTTGCAAGGTTTAAGAAACTCTGGAAAAAATGAAAATGTTGTTGTTCTTATTATTCTTATTCTTATTATTATTATTATGCTTACAACAAGACATTTCACACTCAGAGCTCAAATCTTGGTAATATTTTTGCACGACAGAGTTTTTCCAGAAAAAATGGACACTAATAGAAAAAATACAGGGTTGGTGATGTTGGCTTTCTAGTTATCTCAGTCAACCTTGTGTGACCAAGAAAATCCGTGTGGAATATTATTTTTTTCCCAGTGAGCTTACCACCATCATCGTCATAGGCAACATCAATGTTATTTCATGTAGCAACCAAGCTAGGGATTATTATTATGACGGTGGTGGTGGCTGTGGTGATGATGATGATGCTACTACTTTCAGTATGATGGCAGTATGAGAGGAGTGGTGAAGCGAAAGTAAAAAATTGTACTACAACTTGTAAAATACAAGCAGCAAGAAAGGGACGATGGCTTCGGACGTGAATGAAACACTTTCAGGAAAGGAAAAAAGAGAAGAGAAGGGAGCAAGCCTAGTATAAAATCAGTTTTTCAACCTTTCAACTGAAATTTCAACTTTTCCTTTGCACCACACTACACACATGACATGCATGGCAACTTATTGTAGTAGCGTCATCTCCACAACAACAAGAAACAGCTCTCTTTTCTTTTCTGCTTTCTCTTTCCCATATTTTTTTCTGCTTCTTGTTTCCACTCAGATAACTAGATATATTCCAGAGGCAAATGGAAAGTGGAGAGGAGAGGGAATAAAAGAGGTAGGAAAAAGGTATACCATGTAATATGAATACAGTTAGAAACTGGCAGTCAAATGTTCCCAGAGATCCTGCTGACACTAATAGACCACAAGGACGGAAATTCATTGAAAAAAGATGATGGCAACACTCGCAACATTTCCCATCCTTTCTCCTCTGCCGTTGATGGGTTCTGAACAAAAAGTAGAAAAAAGTGTATAAAGGCACTGCTATTCTTGCATATTACCACTCACTGTTACCACGNCGCAACATTTCCCATCCTTTCTCCTCTGCCGTTGATGGGTTCTGAACAAAAAGTAGAAAAAAGTGTATAAAGGCACTGCTATTCTTGCATATTACCACTCACTGTTACCACGACACTTCATATAATATACAAGTACACTACAAAAAATAACATAATGATTTTATGTACCCATCTACCTTTTCCGAATTAAAAAAGTAATACTTATTATCATGAAAATTGTAGCTGGTTTACATCCGCCCAAAAAATTTTTTTTCACGAACACCAGTCAAGTTCATTGTTGAATATGATGATGGTGACTATTGTTATCACAAAATAGCTTTATTTAATGAATGTACCTTTAAGTAATAAAGATGTATGAATGCTGACACACGAGACCTGAAATATGTTACTGCTACATTATTATTATTACAACTAGAGCGGAGGTCCATGAGGAGACTGACTAGACTGTGACAGTAATGATGATCTTTACGAGTCTGTTAAGTCGCTCGTCGATTTTCATACACACAAGTTATTATTATTAACATTATTATAAGCATTACTGTAACAGTTACACTCACAATCGAACAGTGTGGAAAAGTTTCTGGCTTATAATAGAGCAGTCGCTCGTCGATTTTCATACACACAAGTTATTATTATTAACATTATTATAAGCATTACTGTAACAGTTACACTCACAATCGAACAGTGTGGAAAAGTTTTTGGCTTATAATAGAGCAATGTAAAATAGCCACCTATATTTTTTTAGGCATAGAGTTTTGTCGTTATGCAAATGTCTTTTTTGTTGAATGAAGACTCTACCACATTTACTCCACGTTAAAGCCCAAAAGATTTTGTTTCACAGACTAACCAACTGACTAATCCACTCAGGTAACTTTTCCTGTTTCAAGATGATGATGATCGTGATGATGACGACGACTAGGGCAACGTTGAAAACACACTTATTTGGTGGTAGTGCTGGTAGTGCCAGTGGCGGTGTAGTATAGCATTATAATATAAATTAGAGCAGGGCTTTTCTAAGCCTAGCCACACATAAATATACATAATATTGTTGAGAAAATAATGAGAAATGTTTGAAAAGAGCGAGGGAAAGGAGAAGAGAGATACTTGTGTGGAAAAAGTAGTATTCAAAAGGGCGGAAGCATCAGTTGGTTGAATAGGTTTTCATTAGTTCAAGTCATTAGATTCAACCTCGTCGTGTAGAGGAGATTGAGACAAAGTTCTCTGAGCATCAGCATGAGCAGTACCAGCACCAGCTAGCTAGCTGAACGTTTAATTATGCTACACTAATGTTAAAAGTGTCTTCTAGGAAACAGCTCTTCTCTCCGCGCTCTCATTCTCTTTTCCCATTAAATGTTGCCTCTATACTTGCTCCTGCTGCTGCTCTTCCCTTTTTTATTCTTCCATTCTTCTTCTACTTTTCTCTGTCTCTGTCTCCATCTCTGCTGCCCTCTGTTCTCCTTTTGTTGTTTCATGCATCTTCAGAGAGCTCTTCTTCAGCAAGAAAACTGTTTATTATAATAATTTTAGGCTCTCTACTTTTCTACAACACGTTTCTCATGAATGACTTGCAACCTCTCGTTTCATTTATTATTCAGGGGAAAAACTGACTTAGTTTCTCAGAGTCAAGTTATCATCAAGTTTTGTTGTTGTTGTTTTCGATGATGGGCAGAGAGAGAGCAGCAGCAAAAAATATATATACAGTGGGCAGTGGAGGGAATATATTTTTTATGCAGCAAAATAAAGCACACCTTTCGCCAACTTTGTAAAGTTGCAAAAAAGAAGGAGAACAAAAATCAGGAGCAGATAAAACGTGGTAAGATGTTGTGTTCATGTAATAAAGTCATTTTGCTCAATGAGACAAGGACAACATCAGCAGCAGAAGCTTACTAATGGGTCTGCTATAAAATCATTGCAAACCCTGTAAATTCATAATAGCTACTCCAATTAGTTTACAGGAAGAACTAGCAGCAGCTCTAAATAGCTTCAGGTGAACAGGAAAAGAGGAAATGGAGGAGAATGAGGATATTGTGCTGAAAAGAGAGAAAATATGATGATGAATGATGATGCCTTCACGTACAATCATCAGTTTTTTCAAGCAATATAAAATATATATTATTATTACTGCTCATGTTGCTACAGTTGAATGCAATGGAGAAATGTGTGGTGGTGTTGGAGAGGAAAGTGAGGAGAGAGGGAAAAAAGTATCAGTGTAACTCTCTACTTGAAGGTATAAATGTTGAATGGATACATGTGGTCTGCATAGATGAGGTGGATGACGAGATGTGAATACAAAAGCAGGGCTGTTTGGCTGTAAGAGAATATGAGCATTTATAGTGTAAAATGGAATGGATGTATACTATCTCTCTGTTGTTGTGAATAGGGAAGAGATGGTGGCACTGGAGTCGAGTGTGATGATGAAGATATAATAAAAATGGGGGCAGCAGTAGTGGCGGCATGGCAGCGGCCGCATGTTACAGATTATTAAACTTGCTCACTTTACACCAACCAGAGAGAAAGAGAGGAAGAGTACAGCATAACCCTCTCATCATTATCATGAGCGTGGTATATACAAGTAGTTGTTGGGAAAACGTGGTGCTAGTTGAGTTTTTCATACTTGAGGATCGTTTACTTGGAACTGTTATAAT
>JAANSP010003526.1:0-11191 GCA_036850745.1 Homidia socia
AATCTCTTTGTAGCCCTCTCTCTCTCTCTCGCTCAATCGCTCAAAAGTACAAATCTATGACAAAAGCTAGCAAGTTATTATTATTTTTTAAAGTTCAATTACATATGTAAATAGTGATAGTAATCCTTAATTATAGTACTTTTTGGGAGGTTGCATTAGCAACAGCAGTAGTAGTTTAGTTGAGTATGTGCATGTAAGCAAAATAGTAAATGTCATTTATTCATTCAAAAAAAAGCTTCGCTGCAGCAGCAGCAGCGACATAAAAAAAACTGGAATGCTGCTAAATTGAGTTGAATGAAGAAAGCACCCGGTGCAAATATAAATCTTGCGCTTGTCAAAAGCGTGCGCTTGCTTGTGACTCATCATGACAGATTATCTACATTTTTGCATGCTCTCCTCTACAAATATATGAGCAAACAACACTATTATTTATTTACTTTATTATTGACATGGTGATATGTAAAAAGCTTCAACAATGGCCATATACCTACCCATCATCATCATGAGCACTCAGAGAGCCTCACATAAATACAATGTTTGATTGTTTGAAGTTTGATGATGATGTTGAAATTTCCTACTTTTAGTCGCTCTCTCTCTCTCTCTCTCAACCTGTCGCTAATAATATTCCTTGCAACGTTACAAATCACTCTTATTTTTATTTCATCTGTCACAACAACCGCCAACCAATAACCGCTACACTAACGAAAAAAATTGATTTGATTGAATTTTTTTTCTCAAGCAAAACTCTCAAGTGACCACCTCCATAGATGTACCATTGTTATTATTTCTATTATTATTATTGGCAATGCCCAATATTGATTCTTCTGGATGCACATTCGCACACCATCTTACCATACCCTACACTGCTGCGTTTTGTAAAATGGCATTGCACCGTTAAAAATACAAACATTTTACACGCTGCTACTCTATTACAATAACCATATCGCAGCAACAGTCAGGGTTATTAGGTAAAACATGAATAGTTTAAAAAAGAGTAAATTGTAATCAATTTTTTAGCCATCAATAACAATCCACTTTGTAAGCTGAGAGAAGTTGTGTATGCCTATTTGAGATTTAGCATTAAGCAAAATGACAATCAGAAAGCGATGCTGATGATGATGATGATGAGTTTAAAAAAAGATTGAATGAATGAATGGGAGATTAAGCAGAAATGAAATGTTACGTCTGTTTAGATAGGTACACTTTAAAATGACGATGAATGATATGATAGCAATATACATAGCAATGCTAAAAAACTAAGCTGGGTCGTCGTCACCACCACAATATCTGTGTCTCTGATGATGATCAAGTGGTGACCACCACAAGAAAGTGGATGAGGATAGCACAAGAAGAGGTGGTTGTTGTTGGTGTAGAGAAGTGAGCGTAGTCACCTATAGATATAATAACCTGACGTACATAAATAATATGTGCATGTGCTCGATTGTCATGGCATGCGTTTGTGTTGGCTTCCTGCTGCGTCGCACATTTGCATTTTTCTTTTTATATGTTGTTGGTGTAGAGAAGAGAGCGTAGTCACCTATAGATATAATAACCTGACGTACATAAATAATATGTGCATGTGCTCGATTGTCATGGCATGCGTTTGTGTTGGCTTCCTGCTGCGTCGCACATTTGCATTTTCTTTTTATACTTTAAAGCGAGAGAATTTTCAGAGAGAACATGACGGTGGTGGAGGGGCAGCCAGCACAAGACTTGCAGAGATTTGTAGCAGAGATTACATTGCATCTTGTGCTCTCATCCTCCTCAGCCTTTTCCTCCTTACAACGAGGAGGGGGACTGAGGAACAAGGGAAGAGGTGTGTGTCTGTCGAAAAAGTGTGTGCTGTACTTTGTTGCGGCTGATGAGATGACCATAAGACGATGATGATGATGGCAATAATAATGATGAGGATAGTTTTGTTTGTTGTCATGTCAACCAGCAACAGATCAAGCAAAGCCTTGTTACCTGGCGCTGCTGCTGCTGCTGGGGAATGGATAAACAACGTATTGTGGTGTGCCCTGCCTGCCGCTGTTACTGCTAATTTACTCTCTGATCATCATTCATGAGTAATAATCATAATATTTAATATTTAAAACAGTCGAGTTTTGTTAGTTAGGATGAAAGGAGAGCGAGAGAGAAGGGGAAACAAGATCATTCATCATCATCATTCTCCTCGAAATGCTCACTCCTTGCCACTTTTAAAGGGCTCATTAGCCAACTCTAAAATAACTTTTTCCATCTTCATCCTCTCATCTCTTTTCGTTTTTTTTCTTCTTTTGAGCATTGTTACCACCACTTGATTCGTTTGCACGTACCTATACGACGGTTGACCGTCGTTGCAACCCTCCGTTTCAAACAGATTAGCAATAATATTAATGATGCTAATAATAATAATAACAACAATTGTTGTAATAATGTGCCGCATCATTATCACATTTTTGCATATGCGCACACACGTCACTTTTATTTGCTAGTCTGCCTGCAACGGCATTGCATCGGAGCTGGGAATATAAATGAAAATTTGAATATTGCAAGGTAAAAAAGTAGATAGGGATTTTGTGATGAAGAAGAGAAGCAAGGCAGAAATAAAATATAATGAAGAGAGCTGGGCACAGCGTACACACAGTGTCGAGTTTCAAAGAGAGCAAAAGTTGGATCGACAACGACGAAGACCACGATGATGATGATGATGATGACAATGATAAAAAAGGCTGGGATAATAAAAAATATTATTATGAAAAGAAAAGGAAAATGGCTACATAAATAGTTGAGTGTGACTGACTATGCATGGCAAATGAAACGAAGCATGCATATAAAATTGTTGAATATCATATCATTTCTTGCCATCATCACCACCGGCTTTTTTATGTTGCGAAAAAAAAATAAAAACAAACATCCTACTCAGCTTACTACTAGTAAATAAACTGTCTTTTCTTGTGCATTTGCCATACTTATTTTCTGCTATTTGTGGAACTACGCTGCACACACGGTGATTGTTTGCTGTTATTGTTGCTCGCAGGGAATTACTGACTGAGAGAGATAAGCGTTTTCAATACAGAAAGCAACAAAATGGCAAGTTATATTGCTGCTGCTGCTGCTGTGCACTTATTGTCGCCGAATTAAAGAGATTTTCTTAAATGTCGAGTGTTGTTGGCTTGTGTGCCTGTTATTTTGTGCTTTAATTAACTAAATTATTAGCATTTGGGTAAATACTTGCATGAACGTTTTTTTTCAGGAAAAACTTTTTTGTTTAATTAAATCTGTCTGTTTGTTGTTGCGTATTTAATTAGTAGGCTTTGTATTTGTTTATAGGATTGGATTGATGAGAGTGTGTTGGTTTTTAAGGTGTGCACTTTTTTAATTAGGCATGTAGCAAGAATATTACTACTTTAGCAGCAAATGATGGGGATTGACAGGTGGAAAGATGACATGGAATATTTTTGATCAGATTCTGTCCATTTATTATCATCATTCACACATTTTATTATATATTCTGTCGATATTTTAAAGCGTTAATTAAATTATTTTTTTGCGTGTCATTTAAAATATTTCAAAAAATGTGCCACGAGGCAATAATAACCAACACGTGCAAATTGATAATCACCCATGCTGCTGAATGGACTATTAATTAAGTAAAATTGCCACACAAAATAAGCAAAAGTAAAAAGCAAATATATAATGTGAAAAGGAAATAGAGATTTTCAAGCTTGGTTTTGAAATTCTAGTCAATATTTTTGTCAAGTTGGTCAGTAAAAGTCATTTATTTGAACTGAAAGTAAAAGTAAAGTTGTTATTATTACCGTTTTTTTAGATTAGAAATAATCTCGTAAAAAATATCCATCCAAAATTATTTAATTTTCCTGGAGCGTTATCGTCGTCAAAGGAACAAAAAGTGTGTTTAAAAATATGTGATCACTAGTTCACTTGACACTTGATGACACTTTCTTTTGCAGAAATGGCACTACTTTATTCTACCGGCATTTTGTTTCACTGAATACTTACATTATAAATTAATTACTTGTATTATTATTATTTTTATTGTTATCCCGCTGAGTCATTCACATTATTAGTCGCTTGTGCTCACGATCCAAAAGATAGCTTATACTTCCGCATGAAAACATTTTTTTCTGCATGTCTTGCTTTTACGTGGAAACTATTTCCTCCGTCCAACAAAGTGGAAGATGGAAAAAGTGCTCCATCTTGCATTAGCAAATGAATGGCAAGATTACTATTGCGATTTTCATGTGCACTTGCACAAAAAATAGATTTGCATGCATGCCCCCTATTTTGAACTGTCACTTGGTTGTGATAACTGATAACGGCAAGAGAGGAAAAAGGCTCTCTCCTTTTTTTAATCTTATCCTTGTCGATTACTTATAATTCAGTGCAGCAACTTTGAACTTGACGTGCAGCACCTTGCTCACTATACACAGCGTTGCCGCTGTCACCTCCTCCGTACCACCACATTTCACCTCATTATGGTGCTCGTGTGGTTACCATGAACACCATATTTCGAAACTTAAAAAAAGTTTTTAAAAATTTAAAATTTGAAAAACTTATTTTCCCTTTAGAACTCACTCACTCACTTGCACTTTGCTTGTTCACAATATTTACTTAATAAATATATTTTTTTTTAAATCAGTGATGATGTAAACAGTAGAGTATAATAATATTTTGCATGAAACGTGTGTCACCATAACAGACACCACCACCACTTGCACCGTTCATCATCATGCATGTCTTTCCGAGTTCACAACCAAATTGAAAGTAAAAAGGGTTCTCATTCTCCAACACTACGAGTAGTGCTTGTTATTGTTTCACTGTTCCTATGACCAGCATTATCATCATCATCATCACGCTGGCCATTTTCTAAGGGTATCTTTCCATCTTCTCCAGAAAACCTTTTTCTTGCTCATAGTAGAACCTGCTGCTGATGCTGCTGCTCTTCTCCTTTTAAAAGTCCATAATTATTATCCAAATAGCCCTTGCACTACCACCATCCCCATCATCAGCACAGATATTTATTTTACCCTAATGCACAGGTAGGTAGCTGGCTACAGAGCTACATGTAAACTAACCGTCGTTGTTGTCTGTATTACTGCTCTGCTCCTTTTTTTCTACTACATGTAAACTAACCGTCGTTGTTGTCTGTATTACTGCTCTGCTCCTTTTTTTTCTTTCTGGCATGTAAAACTGTTCTTTTCAAAAAGGTAGGTAAGGCGATAAGCAAGTATTTAACAAGTGCAAGTGGAGAGAGAGACCAGAGACCTCAAGTCACACTCAAAACTAAAAAAAACTGTATGCACGCCAAAGAGCCAAATAATAATAAATGCAAGTGGATAGAGAGAAAGAGAGACGGCGACGAAGAAGCAACAAGTTCACTAACTGACTTTGGCTCTGACTCTGGCTGACTGATTGTGACTACTGGCATGCATGCCTATAAGAATAATAATATTGTGATGCTGATGGCTACATACCTACACACGCATACCTCTGCATTTTGTCAAAGAAACCAACAAGAGAACAAGTTAAAGACATATGAACCACTTGTTGCTCCATTCGCTATATGCATCTTCTACCTCCACCACCACTATTATTACCTATTATTGTTACATTGGGGGATGTGGAATGGCATCCTCTCTTTTCTGCTGCTGCTGCTGCTCCTCGCTTTTTACTTTTACCTGTCAGTCAACATTCCCAACAGCAAACCAAACCACCACCACCACCAGCATCACCGTTCTTCTCGACGACTCTCCTCAAGAGTGGAAAAAAATATTTGTGTGTAAAATGAGTTTTGTGAGGAGCTGCTCTACGCTCAATGTGAAAAGCCAAAGCCAATTACCTCACCTGTACGAATGCTTGTAGTACAGTGCAATGATGCTAATATGATAATCCGCATGAATAAATAAGGGATGCCTACAAAACATGTGCATCATCAAAAAAGTGCATTTAGTTTTACCACGAGATGTTTTCCACACAAATAGGCGAGCACATATGTACATAATAATATTATGGATGATGGTAAGAAAATTCAAAGGGATGAGAAGGATAATAATGACCAAGACGATGACAACGACGGTGATGATGATGATGATAATACACGAAAAGGTATTATTATTATTATCCTTGCATTGCTCGTCTTTGGCTCATCAGCACGGTCGTTTTCGTCGTCAGATTTTAATGCAGCTACAAAACCCAACAATAATAATACAACAACAAGTTACATTTTTGTTTGTGAAACATTTTCCCTACAAAGTAGTGGCAGCAGCAAAAGGAGAAATACACAAGGCAAAACAACTCATCTTCTCTCTTCTCTTCTCTCTGTCAAGCAAAAAGAGGAACAAGAAGACATCATCATGACAATGCATTGTAGATACATTGAAGAATCTTGGTGGCAGAGAGCGGAGGAATAAAATGATACCGTGTAAAGGAGAAAAGGAAGGGAAGAAGCAAGGTTTTTATTGTTGAGAAGATTACTTGTTGGTCTGGTAAATTATCTAGTGGTCCTCTGTTGCTGTTGATTGTTGGACGACTTGCATGTTGCTGATGATGATGATGTACAGAGCAGAGCAGCAACTAAATGCATGGCATGGCTTTCTGATCATGGATAAAAATGAGAAATAGTGAAGAAGAAGAAGAAAGGAGGAGGAGGAGGAGGAATGCTGAGTAAGCTGGCTTGATTGTTGTTGTTGGTAGCAGAAAAGGAGAGAAATGTTCTAACGAGAGGCTAGAGAGAGAGCCAGTGCCTCCACTACTACTACTACTACACATTATCACGACGATAATGACGATGATGACGATAATAAGCAGTGATGGTAGCAGTAATGGCTAGCAGTGTTTTTCTCAAAGAGTCGGTCGGAGCAAAATGAAGAGACCAAGGTTCATTTCGAATTTCATGTATATATACATTTTATATGCAGCAGCAGAGCAGCATCATGATGGGCAATATTTACAAGCAGTGAGAGCGACCAAGTCAAGATGAAGAAAAATACCGAGAGGATGATGATGATTATATGGTTTGAAGGAATATTAAAGAGAAGAGCTGAACAAGAGGAAAAAAAGAGAAATGAAAAAATGGGTTTTATTTTATTATTATTATTTTTCTCTCTCCGTCTGCCTCTGTCCCTAAGAGCGAACAAGTCAAGATGAAGAAAAATACCGAGAGGATGATGATGATTATATGGTTTGAAGGAATATTAAAGAGAAGAGCTGAACAAGAGGAAAAAAAGAGAAATGAAAAAAATGGGTTTTATTTTATTATTATTATTTTTCTCTCCGTCTGCCTCTGTCCCTTTTTGCCTGTTTTGCTGCTGAGGTGGATAAATGAACAAATTTTTTTGTAGCATGTTTTCTTGTACCTTTTTCAAAATAACCATAACAACAGTCAGAGAGCTACACATTTTCAGGTAGTGTGTATAGACAATTGGCATGCATGTTTCTAATCACCATAGAGAATGGAAGTGAAGGTAGTTAGTTAGTAATCACCGTGGTTATAATAATAGTGTGGTTGGTCCTTCTCTCGGAATCTCGTTCGGTTTTCAGTTTTTTTTGAGCCGCAATGCAATAATACACCACAACAAGAGCAACACCACAAGCAACAATGAAAGTTTTACCTATGAAACAATAGCAAAATGTATTCACATTTTTTTATCAACTGCATGCTTGTGATAAAAGGGGCCATTCATTGAACATGGTGCAGCAAAGGCTGACGATTTTACTGAGTCCAGTCCACTGAAAAATCCTCTTCTTTCTTGCCCTCAAGTTAAAAAATTCTCGCTGGCAAGGGAAAAATTCATCGCCTGCTATATGAACCAAAAGGGAATTATATCCCAGTGATGTAACAAGAGAGAGTCAGTGCATTCCTCCAGAGAGTGAAGTGAAGTAAGTGAACGCACAAGAGAAAAAAAGTCAAGTCTTCTTCTTCTTCTTCATTTGAGACATGACGAAGAAGAAGAAGGAAAAAAGCAAACGAAACCACTAACATGCTACTGAAGTTAAAAAATTCTAGCTGGCAAGGGAAAATATTCATCGCCTGCTATATGAACCAAAAGGGAATAATATCCCAGTGATGTAACAAGAGAGAGCCAGTGCATTCCTCCAGAGAGTGAAGTGAACGCACAAGAGAAAAAAAAGTCAAGTCTTCTTCTTCATTTGAGACATGACGAAGAAGAAGAAAAAGGAAAAAAGCAAACGAAACCACTAACATGCTCCATCCTCTGCTTATCTTAAACATGCTTCTTGCTGCAATGCCTTGCCATCATAATAAAACAAGAGGTATGTGCACTGCTATTGGTACACACATGCATACCTACCTGCAATTATGTTGCTCTTACCTGGTCGTCTTGTCTCCCCGACTACTCCTCTGAATCATAATAAAACAAGAGGTATGTGCACTGCTATTGGTACACACATGCATACCTACCTGCAATTATGTTGCTCTTACCTGGTCGTCTTGTCTCCCCGACTATTCCTCTGAAAAAAAACTCTGCGCTGCTGCTGCTGATGGGGATGATGATGATCATCATCGTCGTCGCTCGTTGTTACTACTACGACACTACCATATACTTATACGCAATAATAATAATAATAAGTAGTAGTGGAAAGAACAACAACCGCCGACCAGACCTAGCCATTATTATCTCGCTCTCCCTCTTAAAAAATCTTACATTTTTCTCAATTTTGCCTGTATACCTGTTGCTGGTGCGCTGCCGTTGTTGCAGAGCATCAGAGATTCAGACAGCCAGAAGAAAAAAGAAGAAGAGAGCTCGAAAACATCATGCATGCATTTTCAACCATCACCGGCATAACNGCCTGTATACCTGTTGCTGGTGCGCTGCCGTTGTTGCAGAGCATCAGAGATTCAGACAGCCAGAAGAAAAAAGAAGAAGAGAGCTCGAAAACATCATGCATGCATTTTCAACCATCACCGGCATAACCAAATAACCATGCTTATTTCTCTCTACAGAAGAAACAAAGGTTTACTCCTTCTCTTCACCACCACCCTTCCTATTCCCTTCTTATCTCTTTCAACATGATCATGATGATGATGATGATGCACTTTCCTATCTAGTAGTAGAACAGATAGATAATATATTTTATAAATGTGATCTTCTTCTTCTGCTGCTGCTGCTCTTCCTTACATTGCACCAACATGTTCACATAGTATTACCACAACAACTATGTATTGACTTTTTTTCGCTTGTCATCATGGCCAAAGGAGAAGAAGAAGAACAAGAACAACAGTTTGAAACAATGAGGATTGATGATGATGACTACACTGTGCATTGCTAGTGATCTTCTTCTTCTTCTGCTGCTGCTGCTCTTCCTTAAATACATTGCACCAACATGTTCACATAGTATTATCACAACAACTATGCATTGACTTTTTTTCGCTTGTCATCATGGCCAAAGGAGAAGAACAAGAACAAGAACAACAGTTTGAAACAATGAGGATTGATGATGATGACTACACTGTGCATTGCTCTGTTACTTGCTGCGGTGGAATGGAATGGCATCTGGCATCATCATCGCCCTCATGACTGATTGTAATTGTGAGATTCAAAATTGTGTGCTGCCTCACTGGCAATACAAAATAAATGCCATGTTATGTATACGAAAATAATAAAAAACAACGATAAAGAACAACAGTTTGAAACAATGAGGATTGATGATGATGACTACACTGTGCATTGCTCTGTTGCTTGCTGCGGTGGAATGGAATGGCATCTGGCATCATCATCATCATCGCCCTCATGACTGATTGTAATTGTGAGATTCAAAATTGTATGCTGCCTCACTGGCAATACAAAATAAATGCCATGTTATGTATACGAAAATAATAAAAAACAACGATGCAAGTTGGGTTGTTGTAGGAAGGAAAGCAAAGCAAGAGCAATGAAACAATGCTGCTGCTGCTGACGACGACGACGAATATGTTGATGATGATGATGATGATGAGAAGGAGGATCGGGAAAAAAATGAGACAAGATTATAATGGAAAAAGCTTGTAGAAAATGTTGTGTAATAATGAATGTTATGTGTGTGTGTAGGTAGGTAGATGGGCTGTTGAAGCAGTAGTAGTATTCTCTCTAGCAAAACGGCGTTATATTAAGGAATGCATTATTTAGGTAGGTAGGTAGGTAGGTATTATAAATGTGTTATTATTATTATGCTTAATGCATAGTTATCCTGATGAAGTGATGATACGATGACCACATTGACCATTCTCTCATTCCTGCATGAAATGTGTGTGGCATGCTATACGCCATGGCATGATCATCATCATGTTCTCATTTTTTTATGATGAAGTGATGATACGATGACCACATTGACCATTTTCTCATTCCTGCATGAAATGTGTGTGGCATGCTATACGCCATGGCATGATCATCATCATGTTCTCATTTTTTTCTGCAAAAGACGTGATTTGTACAAAATAATGGGAGCAGCAGCAGAGGGCAGAGTAATGAGGAGGGAACCATGTTTCTTGAAAAGTGGGGAGGAGGAAGCAGAATAAAATATTTGGGAGGAAAACAAGTGCGCAAAAATGTTATGGAAACTGTCACATTGTCACAAGCAGCATGTTGCTCACTGCTCTGCTCCGTACATGGCATGATCATCATCATGTTCTCATTTTTTTCTGCAAAAGACGTGATTTGTACAAAATAATGGTAGCAGCAGAGGGCAGAGTAATGAGGAGGGAACCTTGTTTCTTGAAATGTGGGGAGGAGGAAACAGCATAAAATATTTGGGAGGAAAACAAGTACGAAAAAATGTTATGAAAACTGTCACATTTTGTCCCAAGCTCACATGTTGCTCATTTTGAAACACAAAAGTGACACTGCTCTGCTTTGTTTTTCTCTCTTTCTGGTAAAGGTTTTTTTGGCTTTAATATTTTAGACATTTTCTTTCATTTACCTGATCATTGCTTTAAATTTCCATTTGTAAAATAATTTGACTCCTACTTGTAGCTACCTAGCTGGCAATCTATGTAGTTGAGAGAAAAGGACGAGTAGACCAGAGCAGACCACGAGAACAAGCTTCACCTGTCAATTGGCAGATAAGAAAACGGGTAAAGAATGGATGGATTGGATGATCGCTGATGTTGCTGGTTTAAGAGGAACAGGTCTCTCTCTCTCTTTCTATTCTTCATTCTCTGATCGATTTTCTCGCTTTTTTCTCCCCAGCTTCT
>JAANSP010003527.1:0-11185 GCA_036850745.1 Homidia socia
TGTATAGTTGTGTTGTATGTGTGTGGTCGTGATCTAGAAAATTCATAGCAGAACGTGTACAAACAAACTTAACGAAACGCTAAGACATAAGAAGAGGGGCATAAGAGGTCAAGAAGAAATTACGAAATTCGTATTACGAATAGTAGTGATCAGTAGTAGTCAGTAGTAGTGATTAATTTTTTTCAAAATTAGCAAGTCAATAACAAAGGGGAAAGCAGGGTGTTAGCGTTGGTTAACTGATAAAAAAATCACAGTGAATTTCAAAATTCAGCGCGAAAGGTGAAAGCTACCGTAAAAAGAAATTACTCCTCCTTTTCAGTTTTACCTCGGTGCGCGGACGTTTACAACTTTAACAGAAAATGGCGTCAAAGGTAAAAAAGTGCTGTTTAAATATTACTAACTTCAAGTGTCGTTCCTTGCTTTGCGATAATATTGCTTTTTTTCTTTTGCTTATTAGGACGACAGTGTCGACAATGCGAACACCCCTGCCCCTGTTGGCGAAGAAGCTACTCCTCCAGTTCCAGTCCAACCTGCTAAGCCAAAAGTTCGTCTAGACAGCTATCAAACTGAGTCCGATTTTGTTGTTAGCGTTATGGCGAAAAATCTGAAGAAGGAAGAAGTAACGGTGGAATTCGGTAGTGAAAACGTAAGTTGTAGTATTAATGCAGAATTGTTTTAAGGGAGCTTACAACGTAAAAGTTACACTACGGTTAAGTGAAAACGTAAGTTATAATATTAACGCAGAATCGTTTTAAGGGAGCTTACTACGTAAAAGTTACACTACGGTTCATTTAGAATGTACAAGTGCTTCTAAACTGCTTGCTATGCTTTTTACGTAAGTGTTAGGGTTTGCCAAAAATCGTCTTTCTGCATTCGGCACTGGCACTAGTTCCAGACAAGTTAGTTGGTTCGGGTTAGTGTAAAGAAAGATTTTTAAACAATGGGCTCGGGGTCCAGTATGTTGTTGCTTTTCTCAGAAACGGTTTCTCTTGAATAGATTCGCAGGGGTTATCTACCTGAAGAAGACTAACAATAGTCAATTATACGTAAAAGTTACACTACGGTTCATTAAAAATGTACGAGCTTTTTACGTAAGTGTTAGGGTTTAGCAAAAATCGTCATTCTGCATTCGGCACTGGCACTAGGTTCCTGGCAAGTTAGTTAGTTCGGGTTAGTGTAAAAAGAGAGATTTTTAAATAATGGGGTCGAGTGTGTTGTTGCGTTTCTCAGAAACAGTTTCTCTTGAACAGATTCGCACTAATTCGCAGGGGTTACCTTTACCTACCTTAAGAAGTCTAAAAATAGCCAATTTGAAATCACTAGGTACACCGGATAGGCCTAAATGACTATAAATTCGCTTATTGATTCCACTCTTTTTATGAATTTATGAATAGTTCAGAGTACGTGCCAAGCTTTCGGATGGAACAGATTATGAAAATGAGATTCACTGCTCGAAGAAAATAAATCCGGACAACTGCTCCTTCAAGGTTATGTCCACAAAGATTGAAATTAGGCTTCGGAAATTGGAAGGTGGAATATGGCCGGCCTTGGAGGCTGAAAAGGCTGCTACAAAGGGTAAGAAAGAAAGAGTTTAAATTTTAGTTTTGTCCACAGATAACTGGTAAATATGTTTAGTGAAAATTACAGTTGGGTGTTTTATTTTTCTTTCCATTTTCTTTTGTTTTACAGAGTTCAAGCCGTGCTATCCATCTTCCAGTACGAAAAGACATGACTGGGACAAGGTCGAGAAAGAAATAAAGAAGCAGGAGGAAACAGAGCCTGATGAGGACATTAACAGCTTGTTTGCTAAAATTTATAACTCTGGCGATGAAAATACTAAACGGGCAATGATGAAATCAATGGTAAGTTAAGTAGTTGGTGCAAGCAAATGTACTCACAGGAATAGCCGTCATTAAAGCAGTTCGTATAAATAAATAAAATTATTATGAATTGATTTTCAGCAAGAATCCAATGGAACAGTCTTGAGTACTAACTGGGAAGAAGTAGGCAAGAAGCAAGTTGAGGTGTCACCACCTGATGGAATGGAGTACAAGAAATGGGGCGAATAATTTAGCTACATATAAGTGTGCAATCATGAATTTTCAAGTTTAATTAATATTATATTGTGTAAGTAATTCCGGTCTATGTCGATATAATAAGACTATTTTTTATCAAAAATATATTATGAGTAAAAAGTTGCGGCTATTATGTATAAATGAACTGAATTCTGATCTGATTGAAGTGACTCCCATATCGAGCGAAAGAAAAATGTATTGTATCAGTTGTATCTGTATTCTTTTGTGCCGAGTTCGGCTCGTTTACAAGTTAGCATTAAAATTAATAAGAATAATAGTAATAATAATTAGTGATCATCCTTTGCCTCTCCGGGGCATGAGGTTGACATGTCAGTGTTATTTTCATACCTAGTAGCACACCAAAGGCAGTATTGATATTGAGTCCTCAAATAATTCGCAACTGTAATCAATTTTTCCTCATCTGGTATCTGAAAGCATTTAAAAATAATTCTTTGATCTCATTTGTCATTTAGCTTCTACTGTATTTTACATTAACAAAAACCTAGGGTTCAATAATACATTCATTTATTTTTCTTACAGTTTCATAATCTTCGTCCTCTTCTTCGGATGAACTTGAGTTACTATCTCTTTCATCCACTCTTGGTTTTTTAATTGGGCCAGGTACACTATCATCTTCTTCGTCACTTTCTGTATGCACGTCTTTTTTAGTCTTTTTTATCTTTGGCCAATACCATATTTCCACCGGTTGAATCTGCCCCTAAAATTGAGTGTATAGTGCACTTTGTTTATTTCTTTGTCGACCAACTTCACCGTAAATACAACATTTAATAAAAAATATTTGATAGCTTACAAATTCTTCATCTAAACTTTGACATGCAAATTGTGCTTTTTTGAGATCAAGGAAGGTTTCTCGAGCCAACGCAGCATTCTGTTGTCTTGCACGATATTTTTCTGGGTCGCCTAGACTTAACTTGTGTTGATGTTTTTCCAACTCGTGTTGCTCTCGGCCTAAAATAACTTTCTGCATGCACGTCTTTTTTAGTCTTTTTTATCTTTGGCCAATACCATATTTCCAAGGGTTGAATCTGCCCCTAAAATTGAGTGTATAGTGAACTTTGTTAGTATTTCTTTGTCGACCAACTTTACCGTAAATATAACATTTAATAGAAAATATTTGATAGCTTACAAATACTTCATCTAAACTTTGACATGCAAACTGTGCCTTCTTGAGATCAAGAAAGTTTTCTCGAGCCAACGCAGCATTCTGTTGTCTTGCACGATATTTTTCTGGGTCGCCTAGACTTAACTTGTGTTGATGTTTTTCCAACTCGTGTTGCTCTCGGCCTAAAATAAAAACGCATAAACATAATTGTCCGCAATTAAAGCCTGTTCACGACGGCACGCACGGTAGAATATTCAGGATAATGACATCGCTTACCTAATCCCCCACGACCATGTTTTAACTCGATTCCTATTGGCGTTGTTATCCCTTTCTGTTTGCCTATGCTAGAGCCAGACCATCCCATTTTCTGCAGCATTTTAAATCCTTTGTTATCTTCGCTAATGGGCACCTTCAACCCATCTTCAACAGATTTAAACATATCCTTGTCTTTTTCTTTCTTTGTCTTGTTTAGTTCAAGCTGCCGTTTCAATGCATCATGTTTTCTCTTTTCAGTACGACTATGCAATAAACTAGGCCTTACATCATTTGAAGTGCTGAAAATAAATATATAAAAATAAACTATATTTACTATTTATTTACCCACTAACCCACTACTACTAATAATAAACCAAAAAGGTGAATTCTAGTACAATAAAATTTTCATTCATTCATTAAATGATATACATATCTCTGGCTCCTCCTTTTATTTGGATATCGTGATTCGTGATATGACAATCAGTAATCAATATACTTACCATTGCTGCAAAAATTCCTCAGACATGTAGTCTGGCTCTTCGTCACTGGAAGACCGATTTTTGATCCTGGACATCCGCCATGAAGAGAAGGGAAAGTTCCTTATCACCAATATTGATGTTTAAACAATTAAAGTCTTTTCAATGCGAATTTGCTCCAAAAATACGTTAGCCAAAAAGATACTTTGGCTTGCCCAAAAGTTCAATCTTGCAGCCCATGATAGCTTTATGGTAAAACTTTTATCGTAAAATTAAAATACTAATATTATTTTCAGGCTTCCCGTTTCCGATTTCACATAGTACTTTGATTGAGCTTATATATGGCTCTTCGTCACTGGAAGACCGATTTTTGTCCTGGGCATCCGCCATGAAGAGAAGGGAAAGTTCCTTATCACCAATATTGATGTTTAAAAAATACAATCAGTCTTTTCAATGCGAATTTGCTCCAAAAATACGTTAACCAAAAAAAGACTTTGGCTTGTCCAGAAGTTCATTCTTGCAGCCCATGATAGCTTTATGGTAAAACTTTTATCGTAAAATTAAAATTAGTACTTTGATTGAGCTTATATATGCCATTTCATTCTCGTTCTTGAATCTTTTTTTCACATCCCAATATTCCCAATTATTCCCAGCTCACAAAAAATCAAAGCAAGTCATGCAAAGATAAAGAATGTCAGAAAGGACAAACAGAAAATTCAAGAATCAGCAGAACTGAGCTCACAAAAAATCAAAGCAATTTATGCAAAGTCAAAGCATGTCAGAAAGGACAATCAGAAAATTCAAGAATCAGAACTGTCAAAATTCAGTGGAAAGTAAATAATGGACTACATACCATAGTTCAAGAAAGCATAATAATAACAGCGAGACTTTCACTGTGAAAGTTATACCAGCTGGGTATTTTATGTATGTGCATTGGGTATCGCAAGTCGCCCGCCAGACGCTGACCTTGCAAACATGCATTGATATATTGATATTGATATTGCAAAGTATTGCATCTACATATCTATACTCTAGGCTATAGGCTGCCAAAACGTGGGACGGGATTGACGAGAACGTTTTGCTTGGCATGGCATTTTGAGTGGCATGGCATGAATATGATGCTATGCACATTACAGACATTGATATTGATAATTGCAAAGTATTGCATCTATAGGCTATAGGCTGGCAAAACGTGGGACGGGATTGACGAGAACGTTTTACTTGGCATGCATGGCATTTTGAGTGGCTTGGCATGAATATGATGCTATGCACATTACAGCTTGAGAGCTTCCACTTTTCTTTTTTGCTTTCTCTTTCATAAGTTTTGCTTTTTTGCGGACCAAGACAATGGCTAGAACAATTTTTTTTTACCTTTACCAAGTAAATACATAGTATAATAGCTCACTCACGCATGTAATTTGTACTCAATCAATTACAAAGTAAATCAAAAACAAGGAACAAACAATTCAAATCATATGCAGTTCTCTGACATATCTGACATCTTGTTTTTCTTGCGAGTTTAAATTTTTCCATTTCATTTTTTGTCGCACTTCTTCAATTTACAGGGTTTTCTTCTCAACAAACAGGCACTTGCTTTGCTAACTGTTGCCAGTTGTCGTGTCTTAACCAGTGTGACAGATAACGAGCGTGTACGCGAACACGGCACTTCCATTCCAGTTTCCTACAACTGCATTCTGCTTTCACGTGAAATGTCCACGTCACATTACATTTTTCTGTATTAGTTTCCGAAGTAGATCATAGTAGATGTTCGCTTTTCTTCAGTCACTGAAATTCGGTGAAGTGCAGAATTTAAAAACCGGTGTTTGGCTGCTCGCTCTTCTTACAACAAAAAACCATTTCCCTTCCGGTCCGGTCACAGATCGTCCGACGATACTCAAATTTCAGTTTTGAATTTGCAGAAAATTTGTTCTTTCAGATCGAATCATTATTTCTCCATCCCCTAAAATCAGTTTTAGAAGGAAAAGGGAAAGTGCAGCTCGAAATAATTTTATTATTCAAAGAAAGGGTGTTTGTTTTGTTTTTATAAAAAGAAAAGATGTATCTTTCTGAAAGTATGTTGCAGGTAGCTCAAAATATTCTGTATAAATACATTTTTTGTAATAATAAATAAAACCAAACCGGAAGTGCTGTGTTCTCTGTGTTTCACTTAACTGTAGAGCGTTCCTTTGAATTTTTAGATTTTAGAGTAGTACCCACCTATCTGATTACAGAATTGAATTGTCAAGAGTAAATTGAGTTGAAAAAAGACTATTTAATCAAACGAGTGTTGGTATTGCCATTTGTGCTGAAAATCTAAATATTACCAATGAAATTCACCGTATCTTTGCCTTCAAAAATCCTGGGGTGTCTCATTCCTTTACTGCGACAAACAACCACTGCTTCCACAACTGATTGGAACTACCTGTCTTTTCCAACCTGACACTTCTCAAAAGACATTTGATTACTAACTTCAACTTTCTTTCTTGAACAAATGGAGATAAGGTAAGAAAGTTACAATTTTTACGAGCTAATGCACCCTTAACATTAAATGTACTTTTTTCTCTAGCAAACTCGTAATACTTAGCAAGGACCATTTTTGCTTTGAAGTTTTTAAAACGTTTTTAACATGTTTAGGCGTGGGAGCGAAAAATTTCATGACCGGAAAATTTACTGTTACCTGAATATCTCAGTTTTCCCCGTCTTTCCTTTATCAGAAGGATAAAAATTTTCAATTTTCATTGAATTCTATGAAAACTATAACTATATCTTCATTCATCATCATAATGCCATCATAGCCCATGGCATTGCCATGTCTGTCTGAACTGATTCATCATGACTCATGAAGTCTCCTCTCATGGATAAGCCATAATGAAGTCAACCAATAGTAAAAAAGTTATTTCCTATTTCAATTGCAACCACTTGTTCTTCTTATTCTGATTTCAAGGCCAAATGAAGATCAACAGTTGTTGTCAGAACACTTGCACAAGTCGCTCACGTAGGACTACAGATAGGATGTAGGATTACGTTGAATGTATTTCAGCCAGGTTAGTAGTTAGTAAGTACCTATCGAGGCAATTTCTAGGATTGTATAGGCTTGCATTCTATACACTATTACCTACTACTGCTCATTACTACCAAGCTAATATCCCTATATTATGCCTTAAGGGGATTGGGCACTGAAGATTATATAATTTTTCGTGGTGAGCTAATGTACATGGATAGTTGCATTATATTTCATCCTTTATTCTCACTCATCGTCGAAGCAAGAGCAGGCATAATATTATTGCTTTCAGTCTCTGTATGAGATCTTCAGAGTTTAGTAAGACTTTCAGTGTCAGGTGCAGGAAAGCACGTTATTGTTAGAAAATGAAGTGACACCTGCTAAAACTTAAAAACAAACTTATATTCCCAGTTAGTTCCAGTTCTTTTTCAATCATTTGTCCACCTGTTTTTAGTTTAAATGCAAAAAAGTTATGACACCTGCTAAAACTATAAAACAAACTTATATTCCCAGTTAGTTCCAGTTCTTTTTCAATCATTTGTCCACCTGTTTTTAGTTTAAATGCAAAAAAGTTAAATGTGTTGTGCTTGTGCGCGTAGTGGACATGTTATATAGAAAAAATGATTGATATTAGATTAAGAGCAAAAATCAATGTGTCAATTAAGTAACAAAAGCGTCAAACTTCATGAGAACTGAACGTTAGAATATAATTTAAATACATATAACATTAAATATTAATTAATAGGCAATTTTGATGCCTGTGCCTGAATTGTGTTTTCCACATTATAATTGTTCATATCACGATTATAGTTGATTCTTAATCCACAAATTGTGAATTGCTGCATTTGATGGTGTTTGCAAGTGCGATTTTGGAGAAAATACAAGAGAAGTTTTGAAGGGGCACTGTGCGTCAGTAGTGCAAAGTTTTAGTTTCTATAAAAGACTTAAAACTTTTTTGGTAAGCAACAGATATCTATCTACCCTACTAATCTTTCTATACTGCCATTGCCATTATTATCATTTTTCAACCACTACTTTATGTAGGTAAGCATTGTTAAATCTACTTTCATTTCAATGTAGCTGCATACTTAGATTTAACGTATAAATGCATGCAAAAACAAATACCGAAAGAAAATGTGTCAAAATGTGTAAGTAGCGCCGATCTGTAGTCTTGTCTGATTGATAAAACACAGGAGTGATGATAAAATGGAATTATGGATAAGATTAAGATAGTTTGAGCAGAGCAAAGGAACCACAAAGGCAACGACAAGATGACGTTCGGAGAGAAATAATATGAAAAATAGTGTTTTATTACTTTTATTCAATTTTTGCTTCATTGCATTGTTTTGGCTCGTTGAACTTTTTAAAACAAATCAAATCATAATGCTGTTGTGATGTATATAATTGTGGTAAACCATGTCACTTTTTTACCATTTTCTGGCGCACGCACGCAAGCTTAAATTTTCAACGTGATGTTCCTTGACCTTGCAGTGTCTTTAACAGGAATCGAATCCGATCCATGTACCTTTTACTTGTAACTTATCATTGGAGTTTGAAATAACTTTAATTTTCTTTTGAATAAGGCAATTTTTCCCCATCAAGAGTAAACTAGGTACCTTACTATATTATGCTACACTATGCTATAACCACCACCACAGGGAACCAAGGGCTATTGACATTAAATGAAAGTATGCTTACCTTTTACCTATACACTCTGTAAAGTAATTATAAAATCACCCCAACTTTTTCATATTGAACCTTGCCATTTGCATACTCTTCATCGATTTCAAAACTCCAATACAGTATCATGTAGCCCGATGAATAAGAAATATATATTTTCTTTTAAATAAATGTATAAGGCAATTTTTCTCCATCAAGAGTAAACTAGGTACTTTACTATATTATGCTACACTATGCTATAACCACCACCACAGGGAACCAAGGGCTATTGACATTGAATGAAAGTATGCTTACCTATAATAATCTAGCCATAAGGTAGTAAATAGACAAAAATATGTCAATTTGATAGATTTTTAAAGAAATCTATATACGACCAAGATACTATTTTATCTCTTGAAGTGCAGCCAAATTAAGCTTAAGTAAGGTAAATGACTTATTCATCGGGCTACATGATACTGTATTGGAGTTTTGAAATCGATGAAGAGTATGCAAATGGCAAGGTTCAATATGAAAAAGTTGGGGTGATTTTATAATTACTTTACAGAGTGTATAATAATCTAGCCATAAGGTTGTAAATAGACAAAAATATGTCAACATGAAAGATTTTAAAAGAAATCCATATACGACCAAGATACTATTTTACCTCTTGAAGTGCAGCCAAATTAAGCTTAAGTAAGGTAAATGATACAATGATCAATTTTTTTAGAGAGTATCATCAAAGATTAAATGGACCCAAATGATATTCATATGTAGATCATAGGATTTGTTATGCAAATATAAAGAATCATTAGGAAGGAGATTTTGACCTCTGCGCTGACTGATTTAGTATGCAAATATAAAGAATCATTAGGATTAAGAAGGAGATTTTGACCTTTGCGTCGACTGATTTTAAGGGAATTAAACTATTATTCTGGAGCTAATTTAATTTAGGTGGTTAAGATTATTCTTATCTGTGAAACGTATAAAATGGGGCGAGTAACTTTGTTTTTAGTTGAAAGTTGAACTCGCATTAGTCACATTGAACCTGCAAAATTATTTTGTAGCATCTATCAATATAATATAGACACTGGACAAGTGGACTTTTATTGTACATAAGTGGATCTAAATTGAAGTTACTTTAGTTGCCATCATCATGTCAGTATAAACTTTGAGCATCTATTGACACATGCGTTTCATCATGCGTTTCTTCTATAAAAAGGATGGGGTATCTTGAGAATGTAATTATTTTCATGTGTTTGTGTATATTAAACGAGATTAACTGGTCCAATGTCACGTACACATAGCTTTTCATACATCATGTAGCATAGGTTCAACAAAGTTCTCCATTTCAGCATTACCACCTCGGTTCTTCTAAAGTTAAGATTTAACCACTTAAACAGTCCTTTAAAAAGTTTAAAACATTTCTAAAATAGATTCAGTATGGATCTGACTGCATTTTCATCGAGTTGGCACTCAAACGCCAACAGAAGATCGTACTTTCGAGTTTCCAGAGTGTTTTAATCCCAGTGCACGCATGTCACGGTCATCTATTTCCAGTTCCAGCATTGGAACTCAGACAAGCGTCAGACAAAGATCATCACTTGAATTTGAGTCTCCAGATACTTGTACAGGTAAGTGAAAATGATCCAACAACTACCCAACCGTGCCCATGTACAATGTACAGTTTTTAAATTGTTAGTTTTTCTCTCTAGATAACGAGCTAATTATTTATTTTTGTTTTAAAGCACTACGAACATCTCATCGACCAAAATTGTTTCGCCGCCATTCCACCGGGTCTGACGTATACAATTTCAGCAGCAGCCCAACTTTCTTAACTGCGTTTGGGCGTGGTCCTTTTGTAACCAGAGGTATTTTTTTTAGGCAAAGACACTTTGACATATAAATTCATAAATTTTTCAGCTTGACTTTTATAACGTTTTTGGCGTAATTAAAAACGGTTGATATTTATTGTTTTTTAGGAATCTTGAGCCATCGTTTGTATGAGGAGAATAGGTTGCGTGCAAGTGGTGATTCAGGAAATGATACAAAAGTAGACTTTGAAGAAGACCCAAATGATAATGTTGAGCGTGTGGGTCAACAACTACGCCGAATTGGTGACGATCTGGACCGTGGAGGCCAGTTTCGCAGTCGTAGCCTATCTGTGGTTAGAAATTCCGTGATAACTTCATTTAATATACTTTGTGTCTGTAAAAAGATATACAATAATTACAAGTAACAAATAAATGTATTGTTTAATTTTAGTCGCGCTTTTTTGTAAACGTCCGTCCGCGAACATCCAGCTCTTCATCTTGATGTTGACCATGTCCGTTTCCCAAGATTGTACTTCATACTAACGTACATTAGGTAATTTATTTGTGATATGTATTTATATACACAGTCGAAATTATTTATGGAAAATGACAGCCTATTTACAACAGTAAACTATCCTTTACAGATTTAAGTATTCTATTATTATCTTAATTATTGAGTTATTATGCCGTGTCTTGTCTTGTATTTACATTGTATGTTCAAGCTAAGCATTTTTGTACACTATGATAGGGGTGTGATAAGATTTGCTGCAAGGCATTTCCTCTGT
>JAANSP010003528.1:0-11184 GCA_036850745.1 Homidia socia
CTCATATTTATTGCGGTCAACTCAGAAGCGATTAGCATCTGTATTAGAAATTTGTGAAATAACTTGCTGTTCTTTTTGTGATTTTTCAGTGACGAGGATGATAGCCAACTTTGTTTCAGTCCAAAAAGTGTGCAGTTTGCAGTCACTCTACATCAACTTACTGAAGGAGGGGGTAAAAATATGTACAGAGTGCATTAGTAAATGATGCATTGGTGCATTACCCTTCGTCTACACAAATTATCGTCATGATGGTGCCACGTAAGTAGAAAATAGTTTTATTGCGTTAATTTTTATTTTACTTTAAAATTGTCTGTGTTACGTACCTAGTTATAACGCAGGCCAGAATAAAGTTGTGTTCGCATTTCGAAAATTTATAGTTATTGACTCAGCTAATAGCTATTTTTCTTCACTTTGTACAGGTTTTAAAACGTTTTCAATGAAGTGGATTTTCATGCCACGCCGTCCCATTCAACATCACTCACCAAAAACACGGACAATCTCGACCCAGTGAACTTCTCGATGTGATTCTACTGACTAAAACATGAACCGGAGGTACGTAAAAATTTTCCAGCTTTAATGAATACCTACTTTTTTCATACACGAAAGTGATACCAAAATTAATGTTCGTTTCTAATCTTACAATCTTCACTATTTTAATTTGTGTGTTGCAGTGCGTAGGATCATCAAAACATTAAAATTTTGACCGCTTTAAGGAGAAGCCGTCTCCACGACATCCCTTTCATGGACTGAATTCAACGCCTTAATTGTTCCCATGAAACTGACGTACCTAGTGCTATGCAGCTAGTTAAAAAGAGGGTGTGGTTGATTTCTAGAGTTGAATTGTTTTCATTTTATACGAATGTCAGATTATAAATCAATTACTTGTTATATTGTTTGGTTGTTAAATTAAGAACTTAACTGAGCAGCAGTTAGTAAATTGGTGTTGATTTAAATGCCAGCAGCGTGGGTAAATATGTGAGATTTTAGGTAGTAGTTAACTGATTCACAACTTTTTAAAATGTGCTAAAAAGTTGCTAAATATTTAAAAGTTCTTAAACTAAAAAGATTTCATTGAGGCTTTCGCTGACACTAGAGCGGAAACCGATAAGAACCCTCACCAAAATCCCATAATTTTTTACTATTGTATTTGGAAAAGTGGGTGCCTAGAACAGGATAAGGTTTAAGTGGTGATTTACAAAATGTGCTTGTAAATTATTTTTTATAGAATTTGTGTGTAAAACTAAATTATTGATAATATAGGCCGTGGACGACACTTTTGGTCCACAAATGTCGAAAAATTCCTTAAAGGCAAGGAAAACTAAACTTACCTACCTAATTATAATTTTCGGTAAAATGTAAAAACATTTTAAATACAATGTAATATTTATGCGGTGTAGACTGTTTTTTAGTGGAAAATGTGTTAAAACTAAAACCTTTTTGATGATAATATGACAAGTGTTAAGGCTGAAATCAATGTACGATTTCATCCTGAGGTTTTTTATTTTGCAAAAAAATGTTAACTATTAATTGAGTGATTCCAGAAGGAACTTATTTGTGTCGGTAGGTAATCAATGAGCGTAGCGTGTGAATGTCATTTGCATATCTAGAAATGTTATTGTTTTACGAGATGAGCTAAACTAAAGAAAATAAAAACGAGCAGAGGTATGCTGAACAGCAAATTATATTTTATGCGGAAAGATCATTTATTAGCGTATAGTATGAACATTTGAAAGCATATGCTAGTTTCTTTGCAAATCATTATCCATTGAAAATGTATAATTTGTTTATATTTAAAAAAAAGTGTTTACCATGACATCATCCTAGATGGAAAGTTTTCAAGAAACTTCGTGTTCTTTTGGGTGATATCTTATTGCTTATTGAATGCTTATTGAATTTGCAAAAAAATTATCAGAAATACGTTTGTAAATCTAATTATTTTTATCGTTTTGAGATTTCTAGAGTAAAACAGTAGGAGAATGGGTTTGACCGAGTCATATTCGCATCTAAAAATTGTTGCTAACTTGTGCTGAAGTCATTATATTTTCATATATTAACACTCATCACTGCACTGGTCAGCATAAATCATTCCTTTGAACCTTGCTACAATTATCGTACCAGATTTGCTGCTTTTCCTTTGATATTCTTTTAGACCCAATATAAAGCTTTGTAGCATTCTACAAGGTAAATAACAGTATATGTAAAAAAATAAAGGAGAAGAACTACAAAAATCAAATAAGTATAGGTCACAAAATTTTGTTAAATTAGTTTGGAACATTCAACAAATACTACACAGGTTATCTGAAAGAACCAATAGATTAATGAGTCATCCTTACATGCAATATTATCACACCAATCCATACATATGTATCTGAAAAAGTAAGGCTTTCTTTCTCAAAAATTGTCTAAAATTCATAAAGTTCATAAGCAATGAGCTATCATCCGGAATTTAAAATAGCATTAACCTTGCAACAAAAGCGACTTGATGATACATAAAATTAAAAAAATATGCGTTCGGTTTCTATGATATTTACGACACATGATTTTTTGAGAAAATCTAAGCATGCTACTTGGCTGTTATGATTTTATACTATACGTATTGAGATTTTGACTGAACTAGTGTTCATGCTAAAATCATCAATATTTCGTAAAATGTATTGCGACTTGATCACTTATTATAATATGCTGGAAGGAGACTACCTAACTGTTGCATACATATGTATACGTACATACATATGTTGTATGTACTCATTCTTGTCTTGAAGAGGATCTATAATGAAGTATTCACAATAAGAAATTGCTGTCATTTTCTCATCTTGAAGCAACTTTAACTGTTTAAATCAGTGAAGTCGAAAATTTTGATTAAATTAGGTTTGGTTAACCACAAAAAACCACTTTGTGATTTTTGTCGAGAATTAACATGAAACCCAAAAGGAAAGTTACGATTTTTAGATTTGGAAAGTTCAGCAATGCAACATGCAAGTGATAAAGTTGTGTGAGCGTCCTCTCAAACGAAAAGAGTGCTCCTGGACATTTCTCACAAGATGAATAGCATAGATGAGCTAAAAAGCTCCTTTTTGGAGATGCTGAAGGGGTCTTTGTTCAAAATATATCATTAAGATGGGCGGAAAAAGTACTAGCTTAAGTTTAGTTCTATTCCTGACTTTTAGAAAGCATGCGAAAAAATGCGAAAATTGTGTCCAGATACTTGTCGGGATTTCGTTTTGCTGTGTCAGGACTTTAAATAATTTTTTAAATTAATTTAATACGAATGGAAACTAAACTTTCTATTCTACTAGGATGGCTGGTGATGCAAACAAATCAAATGCAAAGCTGTTGTAGAAGTCGAATTAAATTTGAATCTCACAAAGGTAAGATTACTCTTGATTCCGCGAAATAGCTTTCACTTCTTAAATGCGTATTTTTACAAAACTAGAAAAACTGACCATCCCAAAATAATATTAAAATGAACAGGTTTTAAAAGAATTTTGTAAATTTATACAGTATTATTTATTCAAAATAAACCAGTATGCAACACTTTTTAGTTAGGTATTCAGGTAGGTGTACAATATAATATAGTTGTACACGTTAATGTTTCTTTGGTTGTATAAAACTACTAATAACAAAATATACTTAATTATACCTAAACCCATTAACTAAACATACAAAACTCACACAATGTTTTGGATGAATAAAGTTGTAATAGATTTTTTTCGGAATAATAAGTGTATTTATATTTGAATTTTTAATTCATTGAAAATAAGTACATGTTAGGAAAAAACAAATATCGTAGAAAGCTTTGCAACGAGAGTTGTTATTAAACGTTTATTTTTAAAGCAACCCAACGTTATGATCTGCATTCTACAGATCCTCATTAGATGTAAAAACGCAACAAATAAATAAATAAAAGTTGAAAAGTATAATTTGCTTATATAAAATAGGCATACGATTGTACCTTTTTACCATTTTATTACATGATTCACATAATATGAAACTTTAAAGACATTTATCAGATGCGGGTTCCAAAATGTATTAAAGCTTATTCATGTATAAATCTCCACAATTGCTAATAATAAATTGCTTTACATTTATTTTGTAAATAAATCAATCAATCGACAAGAATATATTCCATAGAACAATACCCAAGAGCATGTATGTTCGGAAAGTTCAGTACATATGGCCAATCCATATTATTGTACAAGTTTCTTTTACTTGAAAATAAATGGTAATGGACTTATAACCTGTTGACCGTTTTGAAATCATTGAAGTCATTATTAATGCATGTATTTGAAAACATTTTATAATTATTTCACGCAATCACTGTTACAAACTCAGTGCAACAAAATATTCATGAAAAAATTACATGCCCAAAGTTAATGACAAGTAGTACGAATTCAATATCAGCATTTTTTAAATTTTGTATCAATAATTATTTTTTGTGCTAATGATGCTCATATAAATATTTATGTGTAGCGGAAGACAAAGTTAGTTTACTTTCTTTTTATAAAATACTACAACTTTTAAGTAACACTTCTCATCGCATACTTGTCCTAAAATGTGTCTGTCTGAATTTCCAAAGTTTACATGTTTTCGTAATCACCAACATTTATCATTCTGAGTCTATTTTAGGAATGTCAATCTTGTGTATTTGTTAGCTTAGCAATTATTTGTTTCAGCAATAACTTTGACTTAGGACTTCGAACTGAATTGAAGATATTTTCAGCTTTCTCTTTGGCGGTTTTACCAAAGCAGTCGCGTTGATTGACGTCAATGCTTAGAGTTAAAAAATAAGACACCGCATCTAAGTAAATTGCTCTAACAGCTAAATGAAGAGCAGTTTGGCCAGAAATTCGATTACAAGGGTTATAATTCACGCCGTGTTCAACGAGCTTTTTCAAAATAGAAATTTTTTCTCGTTTTTGAAGAGCAATAGATAAGACATTATCACCATTTCCATCACAACCATTAATGCGGAAGCCATCAATGTTCAAAATCATGGTAATGGTACCACAGCAAGTTTTCTTTCCGATTTCCATGCGCTGATGCAGTGGTGTACGACAAAAAATATCTTTTACTAAGAAAATACTCCCAAAATTAGCTTTTAAAAGAAAATCCACGAATTCATTGAACTGTCTTTTAGACATTTTGGAAGCTGCTTGATGTGCAATTGTGGGCATTTTTCCTAATTTAGCAGTGGCAGAGATACTTGCACCTTTACTAACTAGTAGTTTAATCATTTCCAAATTTTCTGATGCATATTCAATTGGATAACGTCCCCATTCATCTTTTCTGTTAACGAGTACGTCAAACGAGCATAAATATTCCACCATTTCAAAACATTTGTGATGGCATGCCATATGAAGAACATTTTCTCCACTCATATTATTCCATTTGTAATTTGCACCTTTTAAGATTAGCGTTTCAGCCAATTCAACAGATTGATTCCCCCGAATGGCAGCCATTAGTAGATTATTTCCATTACAGTCCAGTTTATTAACGTCTACACCAGATAACCTCAAAATTATATCAAGTGTATCTAAGCGCATTTTTCGAGCAAAGCCTAAAATTTGGTGCACAGGGTAGTGTTCCCCTTCTATTAAAACATTTACAATCAAAGTTTTGTATCGATCTTTTAAATCACAAATCAGTTGATGATAATCACCTTGCTTCATATAAGATGCTGTACTAACTACAGCAAACTTTGACGTTGCTGAACTATTAGCATGATTTTTAATAGCATACTTTATCAATTCTAAATGGACACCTTTCGACCCAAAGTAGAAAGTATTTTTCTTATCCAGAAATTTTTCGGTAAAAAAACTATTGCATCTTTGTGACAGCATCTCACAAATTTGCAACTTTTTCTTGAGCAGATTCACATTGTCTCGGTAACTGTTGTTAATGCACTGGTCCAGAAGCTTCCGATTATCCAACTTCATTTTCTCAGAAAGATATTCTACCATGTGATAGTCCACTCTTCGAATCGCCATATGTAAAGGGGTGTATCTATCCGTCGGCATATCCATGCAATAGCTAGAATGGTTCAAAGTAAAATATTATCAGTTGTCGTTGTGTATAATTAACACCTTTTTTACAAGAAAAGATAATTTTGTAAAACATGCATACCTTAAAATGTTACAAGAAAAACATTCCTGCAGAAGCTCACATATGATGTCACATGTTTGCCTGCCAGATGAATTGCATGCACATGCAAATATTTTGAATGCAAAGTCGTCCATGTCTGAATTTTCTATCAAAAAATTATGGTAAATTCTACGATCTTGGGGCTTTAACTTCGTCAATGTGGATTTTAGAAAACCTAAAAGATGATCGTAGCCGTTAATAGCACAAGACTGCAAAAGTTGGTACAGTTCAAAACCCGTATAACTGCTCGCGAAAATTTTCAAAAACGTGTCACCAACGACCGTAGGATTATTTGGCAAGGTTTTTAAAAATCCATTGAGAAAGTACATGATGACTGGATACCTGAAACTGTACAATTGCAAGTCAGTAAATATCATATCAATTTCAGAAAAAAAAGAAGAGCTTTTTTCAAGAAAACTTAGATGACAGGAGTATCCTAAATCATTACTACTGGACAAAATTCGTCTTAAAAAGCTACGGATAATCTTCACTTCAGTTTCATCAAAATCGTATATTCCAATTAAAATATCCCGTATGTACTCAGCAATGAGGAATTCTGCAAAAGTAAGATGAATAAAGCTGAGGTTTTCTCCATCATGTTTTTCCAAGATTCCTACTGACAAGCATTCCGATAATGGTAAAGCAGCATTTTTGCATACTTGTATATAATACTGTTCAGCGACTTTAAATAATGCAAGTTTTAGAGCTGCCCAAACATGAACACGTTTAATAAGTTTGCTCTCCTCTGTACTAACATTTTGATTGTCAAGCTTTCCAAATTGTTTATCCATGAACTTCTGGTACATTTCATGTACTGTTTTGGATGTTGGTAAGGAGAAAGGACGAGCTCTTTTTGGATTCGAATACATTTGTGCTTCACCCTTGTAAACTTTTGCGAGAATATGACACTGGAGGGGAATGCCCATTATATCCCTATCTCTCTGATGGAAAATTCCGTTCAACTTATCCAAACAACGATTTCCAAACTCATAAAGCCTTTCTTCGTCATACTCATTGTTGGAAAGTTTGAGCTCCTTTTTCCAATATTTAACAATGCATTCTTGCTGGCACTTTTTGGTAAACGGAAAAATGTCGAATGTAATCAAATTTAATGTGTTTTCAAGCATCTTCTTGAAGTGCGTCTTTGAATGTTACGTAAATTTTGACATTTTTGCCAACAGATCCCATCGCCTTTAGAAACTCAAGTGTTACAGCAGCATCATTTTCAATAACCTCATCAAATGCATCAGAAAATACGTCGAGTTTCATTCCATACTTGGTAAAGCACTTTTCTAAAACTTTTCTACCTAGTTCTGTTGGAGATATGGGCTGTAAAAGGGCTTTTACAGCTGCTTGTTTTGGAACGGTGCCTTCCTTAAATGTTTTTAGGTGTTCTGCCAACTGAGGTAATTTTACAAAAACCACAACTCTATCATGGTGTTGATTGCAAGTGCTTCGAGCAAGATTTTCTAGTAACCAAGATTTTCCTGACCCTGGAGAGTCGCAAATACAAATTCCAGAGTTATTTTCATTACTTTTTAGTAATAGTTTCTCTTCTGAAATGTATAGGTTCTTCTGTTTTGTCTGTTTTAATATAAAGTTGGAGAGAACAGTGGACTCTCCGGAAGATTCTTCTAAAGTGAATGTGCTTACATTTGTAATACCACATTCGTCGTCACTTTCATCTCTATTATCTTCGTCTTCGCTGAAATCATCACTGCTGTTATATTCGTCTTCGCTAGAATCATAACTACTGTTATCTTCGTCGTCACTTTCATCGCATTCAGCTTCATCTTCGCTGCTGGAATTTAACTTTTCACCTGCTTCTATTACATGAACGTCATCGCTGAAACTGTCATTACGTTTATGCTTTTCAACTTTCACCAAATGTATTGGGTTTCCATCTTTTTTTGCATTAACTCGAAGATCCTCCCAGTCGACTTGATCTTCTAAAAGAATAAATCTTGACGTGATCGATGTGATCTGTTCGCCCGATGTTGATGTGCCATTCTTACCAGCCAATTCACTCAACATATATCTTTTGATTCCTTTGAATACAAACACGTCTTTGCAATCTTGTTTAAAAACATCCGGGTTGAGACTCAATTGATTGGATACATATCGGGGAATGTAATTGATCCGTTGTGGTGGAATCGTGTTTATTACTAAATTAAGCCGGTTCATATCCCCAAGCATAAGCGAAATGTAATCTGCTTCAAGACTTCCCTGTTCAGTTATCTCTTGCAAGTCTTTAGCAGTTAAAAATTCACTAAACAGCACAAGATTCTCTTGGAAAGAAATTGTGGTGTTTAAAATTGATTGGTAATCTAATTCAATGTCGCAATAGGTGAGAGGTGTTTTATTTCCGAATTCCAGTAGTCCATTTAAAAGAATTCTCACTGCACCACTTTGCTTACACTCAAATAGTGCTTTTGTCAAAATTCCGTAGCTATTTAGTCGTGTTTTCATAACATCATAAAACGTCGTTGATTTTTGAAAACGACCTGTACTGTTTTCCTGCAAACAAAAATTAAAACAATTGAAAATCATTTCCATTTTAAATTTAATTTATCAATTCAATTTTAATTACAATTTGATCCACGTCTGCTGCTGATAGTATGTTCGTTGACTGAAGTTTTGTGAGCAGTAAAGGATTACAAATAGTGCACTCCACCAATTTTTTTAAATGTTCAGTTATGTATTTTTCCTGCCAAGGCTCCATGATTGTAAGCAATTTTGAAGGAAAAATAAAAGGTGAAAATACTCTTATAATTTTACAATAAAGTTCAGAGAAATGACAAAAAGCTAGAGCTCAGGTGATTGCAAGAAATAAAATGAATTTGCTGAGTCATTATTCCAGTAAAATGCAAATTCATTTATTTGTGAGTTGGACTCAAATATCAGTTATCATGAAGGCTAGTATTGATAATGAATGAATCACACCACGATCAGATAAGTTGTCGCCGAAAAAATTCAAGCGTACGTTATCTTCTTTACACATTTGTTCACGTCTGCTGAAATAAAATGTTATTCAAACTAATTCAGTGAAATATTCAGTAAATATAGGGTTTTATCTAGAAATGAAACGACGAATGTTATAGATTCAATTTACTTTACAGACTTTCAATTTAGTTCAAAGTACGTATAAGTAAAAAATACTATGAAAAATTGGCAGTGGTGTTCAGAGAATAAAATCTCTAGATCTCAGATGGATTGAATTTTGAATTACATTAAAAAATGAAAATAATTTGCCGGGTCGTTATTTCCCTAAACCTCATTCCTGCGTGCAATGAAAATACTTATCAAATACCTGTTATCTGACGAGCAAATAATGATAGCGAGAGAATTATGCAAGATAAGTTGTCATCAAAAAGGTATGCGGCCGTACGCTTACAGAACATCTTTTGCTTGTCTGGCTACTGTGTACAGAGTAAAAACACAAAAACAAATTTGTTTTTTAATCAGTCAGTAAAGCCGGAGTACTTTCCTTTTTGTAGAATCAAAATATGAATTTACTGCAAAAAATTATTTAAAAATTTTTGTGCAAAATTAAAAGTTTAAAAAGTCAACATCAAACATATTCGGCGTGCTTTTCGCATGTCAAACTTACGTCCTAATTCAACCACTCATTTGTTGCCTTAAGAAATTTTTTGACCAACGCAGTATTCACAACAAATGAGTTCGTGAACAAATTATAAACAACTAAATATTTCAATTTTATTTATCATCATTTTTCACTTGACTTACTGTTTAATGAGAGAAATAAAATGAAACATTTGAAATGAACAATCTACAGGTACCAGTTCTTAGTCGTGCTTTAGTATACAACTGAAAACTTGAATTCAACTCTTTCATGTAAAAAGTTATGGAAGCACAACTTTTTGTATCGTGTCCTTAAAATATACAGACGAAATGATGAAAAAGAGGAAAGGATTACTAATTTAATTTTTTTAAACACTGATATTTTTTATTCAACATGATATGTTATATCAAAGTACAGTATGTAACTTAGACTACTAATCTACTTTCCCATCTCCTAGGTTTTTTTCACAACCAAATATGATAAGTAAAAAATATTGATGTTAACTATGCATTCTCATTGCACACTAAACCCAATGAAAACACGAACATCATTAGAAATATGTTTGTATTTAATCATAGACTAGTGCATCAATAAGCCAAAAAAACTATTACTAAAATTCATTTACTTCTTAATATAATATTATTGCATTTTCACACGTTGAAGGTTTCTTTTCTTTCTCCGAACAGATCGAATTTTTTATTGTAGAAAAAAAGCAAAATATTTGAGCTGTAATTGTTTTGTAAGCAATGCTTGTGTTTATTCATATTGATGGTATTTGTCGTAGATGCTAATATGTTGATCTACAAAACTACTTACATAAAAATCACTCTGCAACATTGGATTCAATTCAAGTTCTTTTTTTAGTTAGCCTATTTCTGTAACCCGGGTCGGTTTAAAGAACGCAATTTTACAGTTAATTTGATTGAGAGACGGTGAAACCTCAACAGCAAACAATATTAAAGATAAAGCAAGCAAAATACCACTAAGCTGCAGCAACGCAAGGAACCGATAATCATTGGCTTTAAGTTGCATCACCTGATCTTTTACATCAATAGACTTAGAATTGTTCCGTAGTCTAAAGTTTCCTTCTATTGAGTACCAAAAATGTCGTAATCCACTATCGTACAAGATCCTACCTAAATCGAGAATAATTGTATTCTGCACCTTGGAATATAAAACAATTACCTTCATTTCAAATCCGTACTTCTTTTTAACAGTGTAGCAGTAACTCAAGATTCCGCTTTTGTTTTGAAAATATTTATCTTGATACGCATTTGTTTCTAATGTGGGCACGTAAAAATTTGGAATTGCCCTTTCCGTGTTCCACTCTGGTCTATTTTTTCCATATTTGGTTGCGCCAAAATGTTCCCAATTATTGGGTGGCCACCAATATTTTCCCCATTCTTCATCGTCTATAGCTGCAGCCTGCATGTTAATATTAGAACTTTCCTCATTTATAC
>JAANSP010003529.1:0-11184 GCA_036850745.1 Homidia socia
ACCAATTCTTTTCTCAAATCCAGTAAGCCTTTTAATTACAATTTTTACCATGTTTCTTTACAACTTTGCTGATATAGCATAAACACTGGGATTTATGTAACAAACTGTTTTATAAAACATTTGACGTTAATTACCTCCCTTCCAAATCTAATACCGACGTGGTGTCATCAATTAGACCGCATTTCAAAATGTAATCCTCTTCATTAGAGGGGGTGAACGCGGGACAAGCATTCACTTCCAGCAGCCATCTTTATGCATATATTTTGTATAATACTTTTATTACTGCAAACCTCAACACGCTACAAAAATGTATTTATTTTTTACGCTAGCGTTTAATTTGATATTTAAGTAGTTGTATGGCATACGGGAATAGATTAGAATCAAGGATAACATCAAAACCATATATTTCAAAGCAATGCCTATCCTGAACTACCATTGTAGCAACACTTTGCAAAGTGCGGATAACGCAAAAGTCGATTTGATTCATCATTTTTGACACTTTTTCATTGCCATGTCTTGCTGTAAGGTATTCACGAAGACTACGTAGTGACCATTTGGACCCCTAAAATATTATGCATTTACCTATGTAGTTTGTAGGTAGGTAGGTATTGATTTTGTAGCATATTTAGGAAGATATACTTTTTCTGGGTTGTAGTCACCCGATGTCTTTTGTATGGCCACGTTGGTCAAATGAATGTAAACATCTTGTAACGTGTCCAATGAAAATTGTCCGGCTGAAAATCTAGCGAATCCCTCTCGATAAACCCAAGCCTTCAAAGGTTGGAACTAGAGTAATATGGATTGCACAGTTTGAAGAAAGTATATTTTGTAAAAACCAAAGAATAGATGTGAAATATTTTAACAAAGCTTACCGAGGTGACAAGAACATAAAACCGAATGTCAAACTTGCGACCACCGATCAAGTATGGATTCGAAATATATTTTTGGACGACGAAACCATCAGGGCGACAAGGAGGACGTGGGGATAATGTGTCTGAGCCCATGAAAGGAAACACGAATGACAACCAACATTTGCATCATTATGGAAGTACGGGTCAACGTGAGACACATGCCAATACAGCTAAATATACACAAATGGATAATTTTCCGTGTAATTGAGCATTTACCAGCTCCAGAAGCATCCACTGACGAGGCTGTTGAACCAGTAGCGTGAGACGGAGTTAAAGCTGTGAAAGTAGCTGATGGAGGACAGTGATGAGGGTATGAGGGGTTTTGTTGAGGATTTACAGTTATGTGTACGTCGCCGCTGGGTAACTCCAACCTTTGTCGCCAATCCAAGTAATCTTTAATTCTATAGTAAAGTGACATAAACTGAAATCCAATATTGCTAAAATATATTTTTGTAAAAAAAATTAGTGACTATTTACTTTTGAAATATAAAAATGCCCCTTCCTTGTGAGCCAGCAGCAGGTTTTATAATCCAAAGTAAATTTGGATTATTTCGGAACTCCAGCACAAAATTTTTGTGCTCACTCTGCATGAATAAAACGAATATTTGTAAATTTTATACACTATATTAACTGCTATTTATTTAGCATACTGTAATTGCATTCGCAAGGATAAAAAATTAGTAATTGACACTTGCTTCAACTTACTGGTAATATGTATGTTGTAGGCATAAAATCTAATTTATCAGCTTCTTTTTGCCCCAGTGTTCGTTCAAGTCGAAACCTTATTTCAGTAAAGATTCAGCAAATTGTCTTAATTGATCGATAAAACATCATTGAGCAATTGAGCATGCTTTAGTCATGTATAGTTTTTAGAACTATTTTACCTAAGTTTTTTCAAGTTTTTAACCAATTGATTCTTTCGAGATAACTCCTGACAATTGCGAAAATGGCCGATTCGTTGATGATCCTCGAGCAACTTGCCAGTTTGGAACATGTCCCTTAGTTGCGTCATATCCAGCCAAAATATATCCCAGTCTTCCTTGTTTTCATCTACCTAAAAAAATAGACAGGTTGAAAGGTTTTGTTACGGCCTTGGAACGTTTGGTATTTATGCTATAATGCTTACTTCATTCCACCCACGTCTTCTCATGGCGTCTGCCACAGTTCCCGAAAACGTGCATTTGAACTTGAACGTCTTTTTCTTCAGATCCGTATCGGTCATGATGATTATGGTTTTGACTGATTGTAAATTTTACATGGATATGAAAGTATTTTCAGTTACAATATGCGTTACCGGTTACTTGTAATTCTTTTTTAAATATCCAGATTCAGATGTTTGGGGAAATGTGAAATTGGCCGCAGGAACTTTGATGCATTCTAGCTTGAGTGTCACATTTCATAACATTGCAATTTCATATTTATGAAATCTGTAACCATAAGAAAGTCATTTAAATATGGTAGGAAAATCAGTGTGAAAATGGTAGGAAAATTCACTGTGAAAATGCAGATTCGTTTCCTATATATTTAGATCCATCGACATAATATTTATTATTGTCTTTTTGCAGAGAAAACAGAATTTGACATTTTTGTGTTTGTCAGTTTTCAAAGCAGACTCATTGTCCCTTTTTACACGACACCACAAGTAGGTATTTATATACCTACACTGCTCGATTACACGCAAGACGACGGGTGCTGTGCACGCTTTGCATATTTTACTTTGTACCAACTGGATTCTTGATCAAAGTCATTATCGTTATTTATTATTATTATTATTTGTCGCGTGACTTTCTGGAGTAATCAGTCACTCATCCGAGACCCTCCTTTCTGCTCCACTTCAGCACACACTACATCATATGCATATTCTCATTTATTCAAGTTGTTCCTCTCCATTACATAGCAGGTGCAAAAAATTGTTGCGTTTCATTCTATCCTTTTTTGTTCCAGACAACAACAACACGATATGTGCGTGGTTTGTTATTCTTTCTATCGAGACGTGACGTGACAAGGAGCAGCCATCGGCGACCTGAACGTTCTCTCAATTTAAGTGTTTTCATTCTGAAATTTAATACAGGACGCTGCCGTATAGGTAGTAATAAATGATGCATCAAGAAAATGAAGAAGACATAAATTTTATTTCATCACATGAAATTTACTGAATGCTACCGATCCATGTAATGTCAGTGGTATACGTGTAGTTATGTGTGTCTGAATTTTATGTAAATGTAGACTATCAACTTTACCCGATTCGGCGGTGGTACAATAATATGCATGATCATGTGAATGCTATTATCATGGAAAAGTATGTATGTGCCAGTGAGGTGGATAATGACAGCTCCAGACACACGCCAATTTTTCCATTTTTAAGATTTTTGTATTTTTAAAACGGATAACATTTTCCATTGAAGTCAATTGGGTGGTAATAGTTGCATGTGAGGAGAATTAAAAGAGCAGATGCTGAGATGCTTTTTATTGAACCTTTCACTCAGCCTTTCAAGTATGCAGATATACCTACTCATTATTGTTTGCGATAGTTTGCGGATTGCTTTGCTTACTTGCATGCATTTTCTTTTCAGACAGAATTTTTTAATATTTTGCAACTGACTGATGATTAAGTAGTGTCGTGCTGTTACAGGGAAACAGTAGCAGTACCGGCTACTCGAGAAATAAAAATGATGCACATCTGTGAAAACATGAAATTTTTATGTTTTTTGCGCTTAAATTCTATAATTTAATGGTCAGAATAAATACATACTGGTGCATTGAATTGAAAGTAGGAAAAGTCCACCTGAAAACATTTAAGAAACTGTTAAGTTGACATAGGTATACACTTTTTATGTTAAATTGAAGAAAATGCCTTTCAGTCGACAAAGCAGATTGCTGTATTTGTTATAGTTCTATTTGTCCTTTGGGTATCATAATTATTACCGAATTTTTCGCTACCGTCGTATGTATTTTTTATTTTCATTGGGGAATTAACTTGTCATATGGTGGCTTATAACGTCATTAGTGTCAATAATAATAATAATGTTTACATATTTGCTTGCATCGCCCAAATTTCTTTTCATAGTGATTGATACGTAAACAAATTATTTGATTTAGGGCAATGCAAAATAAAAAAATTTCTGATGATATGATGATTGATGATACACACGGTGTATGGGCATACTGGTAAGCAAAAAGTCATTACCAACAGGTCAAAAATAACATGCAAATGCCTATAGACGAAAGCTTAATTCACTTGTGCAGGGTAAAAGTTGAAATAACATGGTAAAATAGGAGAGTAAACAGGAAAATACAAACATTATTTGCAAAAAATGTGTACCCATAAAATATGGAATTATTGTGGTCGTCATTATTTGGTTTATTGTTCGAATTTTGTGCAATATCATATTTCCATCATTTTCTCGGCGTATTCAACCGTACTGGATTTTGAAAATAGAATCTAAGGTATATTTGATGCACCTATAGTTTATTAGAACAACATCATCAAGTTTCATCAAAAACGTCCATACAACAAAAGGGTGGTAATGATAATGTAGTTTGGATTTTAAAAAATCATTAATGCTCTCTGATTTAGACATTCAATGAAATGTGCACAGTAATAGGTAGAATGGCATGCACATCACATCGCATGTATATAGGAAAACAGTGAAACTAATATTTTTACTACTGCTGTAGCTTTTTTAGCTAATGATTTGGTAAGCATATGTTGACTTTCACAACGTCACAACAAACGGACAAATTTGTTTGATTATATCTTCATCAGCCCATGACATAAAATTTGTTTTGATTTTTCAATTCACGAATATAAATAAGTTGAAATGATGAAAACAATCTCAATACAATAAAAAGAAAGAAATGGTACAATAAATTATTTATTGCTTTTATTATTATTTCACTCGGTATAAAAGAGTGATTGAGGTATCCTTGATCAAAATCAGTTTATTACAAGACAGTTTTACTGACTTTGATGTTTCAGATGCACGACTGATGATAGGGAGGTGCTGTCGACTTGCGTTGGTAAAAATGAATAACATTTTTAATGTCTCCTCATAGTCCTCCTCATCCACATTCCTGAGATACTTACTGAAGAAGTTTTATCCATCATTCATTACACACAAGGTGTAAAGTATCCTCTTAGTACCTTACCTTGTCATTGAAAAATTAAAAGAAGAGAAAATATAAGCAACTGTGGCCTTTAAAGTTTACTGTAAAACTGCTCACTTTGCCCCACAACTTACCGACATACCGACCTAACATTGCATTCCCATGAAAATGGTTTACACCTTGAATGACAGAATAAAAATATCTACATTGTCATCATCACTGTTCTTGCATCCATTCCTTGGTTTTGTTCAATGATTTTAAAACAAACGAAAGGTAATTTGTCAGTCATAAAATCATGCAGCTCCAATAACGTTAGCTCTGAAAATGTACACAAAGAAAGAATGGTAAAAGAAGCAACTCATTCATTCATTGATTCATTGCATTCTGGTCGAGTCAATGTATTCTTGTATTGTACAGTTGCTTGTATTTAACGAAAAAGAGAGGGAGCAGAGATAAGATAAGAATCGAATACTACAAGGTGTTACATGCAGCACAGACGTACAAAAATATATAAAAAAAAATATTCATCACGGCATCCTGATTCCTGATACAAACTGATAGAAAGAAACACGAGTACACGGCTTCTCATCATTTATCTGATGACTAGTATTTTCTTTAGTGACATGAATACTGTGTATTCGAAAAATTAAATTAAATTTTTGTTTTTTATCATATTATAATACTGTTTTCATTCAATTAGCGTTGGATTTTGTTTTAAAAATTATGCACCTGTCGTAAAAGGCAAGTCTGTATATAAACATGCACCAGAGCATGCATTCTTACAAGATTTTGGCCTTTTGAAGCAAATATTTGCGGTTAGTTGGACATAAATAAGAAGAATAAACAATATTGGTGAAAGCCTGGTAAACATATAGCTGAGATATTTTGTCCTGTCATGAGATACATATTTTACATTCACAATAATGCAAGCATCCGATAATTGATGCTAGTCCCTTCCTAAAGTGGTGTTTGTAACTCATCCTTTCTAACACTTTTCTCACAACAATAAATCAAAAATTACAAGCTTGTTCTAACTTTAGAAAAATCACCGATGACTGCATCATTTTATTAACTACACTATATGCTCAAGGGCAACAAGTGAAGCAGAGCAGGAGGAGGTAACACGTTTAAGTATGTTAAATTGGTTAGTTATCATACGATTAATAGTCTAGGTGGTCTTAATTTTGCAAGTATAATTAATTCTACAGTAGCAGCAGCTTGCGCGTCAGTTTCTACAATTTATATAGATAGGTATATAGGAAGCTACACTTTAACAAATAAATAGAAAGAAGAATTGAATTGATATAGAAGAGGAATTTAATATTACTGCTCACTCGAAACGGTGGATAAATTGAATACTTGAAGTGAGTAGTTTGTGCCTGTACCACACACGAATTCGCCCTTTGTCGCTAATAAATAGCACCCAAACATACTCTTCTTGTAATTAACTGGCATGTCAATTCATATGGAATTAAACCTTTCCTTTTCTTAACCTGAGACATTCCGTTGCATCGCATTGACTCTACGCTATCAATCTCCATCCAGAGCATACTCTTCTTGTAATTAACTGGCATGTCAATTCATATGGAATTAAACCTTTCCTTTTCTTAACCTGAGACATTCCGTTGCATCGCATTGACTCTACGCTATCAATCTCCATCCAGTTTTTATCGGTTCTCAAAAATACTGCACATACAAGTAAAGTAGTAGAATGACAGAAAAGTGGGAATAATTATTAAAAGAGCTTCATTAAAATACATAGATTTTTCATTATACTACGCAAAATCTGGTACAGGTAATTTCTGTTCTAAGCTATTAACGTAATACGATAAGAAGAAACACTTGTCTCCTATCCCGCACATCATGTTTGATTGTACATGATTGTTGTACTCTTAATTGGTCTTTTTTATCTTCACCCCGGTTTCTAGACTTTTTTGACTACTTTAAAGTTACTACTTCTTGTGCTGTTGTTTCATGGATCAAACCTCTGATAAAACAGCCACAGGGTACAATCTCATCATTACTATCTATCCTTCAAAGTGAAAAAGTGGATCAGCCTTTCGCCCTTTTTTTTCTCACTTTTTCGAATTTCCCTTTCAGTTATTTGCTGTATTTACGAATGGTAAAATCCCAAAATATTTTTTATTGTTATTGCTGCCACTGCACTGCTGATTTTAAGTCAGCTCTAATTTCTCAGATGATTAGTAATTGAATTTTGTACCATGATGATGCTGAAGGAACGGAACTAGAATCAAGGGAGGACCCTTTTTGCTTCTCTACCATAATATTCCAAAACCGCCAAAACGTCACTGTTTTCAGTTTCGTTAAAAAATGAACAGATTTTTTAGGAGAGGACGGCGACAGTGCACTACATTTTACGTGTCAGTCGACGTAATTGTATCAGCACTAGAAAATATAACAAGATTTTGCTGATAAAACAGAGCACAAGTAAATAGCAGCGAGGAAAGGATTGAAGGTAGGAAAGAAATAAAAACAAAACCCACATTTGAATTGCAAATTTTTCATGGGGCTGACAGACAATTTCCCAATTCATTTATAATGTAACATAATTATAAACAAGCACACAGACAGGCAGGATTTTTTTGGTAAATGATCATCGTTTTCTTTTGCACTTGTTCTTGTTGGGATTTAGTTTGAAAAGATATTATTAAAGCCATTCCTTTTGTATTGCGATTGAGTGGAGCTCTTATTTTATCATGATGCCTAATCTGTCAAAAAAATTCAACAAAACAAAACTGGATTCATTTTACCCCATTCCTTCCAAGATTTCATGCGAATCTCAGTGTAAATTGTATATGCATAGGCATTTTGTTATTATATTGCGCTACTGCCGAAATACAATTATTACTAAAATCTTTGAAAGTGAAAAAAGTTCTCAAAACAGATTTATCTTAAAAAGCTTGCAAAACATATTATTAGAAAATTTTATTGTCGATAATGCTTTTTAATTCAGTTTATGTGGCATCAATATTTGATTTTCAACCCCACAATACTTGTTATGATTGCGTTTTTGACTGAATGCAAACAAAATTGCCAATAAAATGCTCGGAATCGATTGAAAAAAAACCGAACAAAGTATGCCGTAATAATATGTTTACTAGAAATAAATCCCTATTTAAATGCATGGCCAAAAAGGTGTGAATTGGGTCAGACGAATGCTTAGATTGATTGATATACGATCATGGAATCCTGACATTTGCAAAAGAGGATATTTTGAGGCATTCAAAGTTGTACATCATGCAAGGAAAGTGAAATTAAGAAACAATATGACGAATAAATATATTTTTTCCATTTTAGCAACATGTGTGAAGACGGTGATTTTAAGCGGTTGCATGTGTGCGAGAGAACTACTTTCAAAGGGAATGTATACCGAGACCGTGCAGTTTAATCTCATTCATATTTACACTTGCTCTTATAGGTTGCTGGATCCAAGTGTTTTTTGATCATTTTGATAATAATTCATCAAAGCTTTTTTAGGTGAACACCAGAAGCATCGTTAATGATGTTTTTAATAATAAACGTGCTCAAAAATCTCTGTAATATCTTCAATTATTTTGCAATCTTTTTTATCGTGAGCATCGCACAAGCACATGTATGCTGCTGAGTTTTCATATTTTTAAACAATGGAATAATATATATTTTCTGTGTCATTTGGCATCTCCCTCGAATCGTTTATCTGTGTANTATTTTTTAAACAATGGACGAATATATATTTTCTGTGCCATTTGGCATCTCCCTCGAATCGTTTATCTGTGTAAAATGAGAAATAATCGATATTATTTTTAAAATTTTTAACAAGTTTCCAGATTTCATTTTTTAAGTATACATTTTTATGGTTTAATTGCAAAACGCATCATTGATCATCATCAGAACATACAAAAATGTTTTTGCCATTTGTACTTAGGTATACAATGTTTCTTCTTTTAATATTATGCCCCTAGTTTATAGAATAAATATACACAGTGGTAACCACCAATTTTGTCCCATTCCTTTACTTTCTTTAAGCAGACAGACCATGGATATTATGCGTGAAACTCGCCAGATTGCCCACAACCCGAAGCAATTATTATCAGCACCTCGTCATCATCTTCATCATCATCATTATCGTTTTTTGTTTAATTAAGCAGACTTGCTTGCCTCCAACTACAATTATGGAACACCAAACGTGTGATTTCCGACTCTTATTGTCAAAACCTATAACTAAAGAAGGATCTTCATTCCAATTTAATTTCTCCATAAAAGAGCATTTATTTAACACCTGATTCATATTCGTATTTACACATATAATCGTTGTATAATTTTTCTCAGGTAAATGATACATGCTACATGTTGCAGATTGCTATTGCTTCTGCTGATACGCAAAGTATTTATACAATACTGCAGTAGTATGAGAAAAAAAGTTGATTAGGGAAGGATCTTCATTCCAATTTAATTTCTCCATAAAAGAGCATTTATTTAACACCTGATTCATATTCGTATTTACACATATAATCGTTGTATAATTTTTTCTCAGGTAAATGATACATGTTACATGTTGCAGATTGCTATTGCTTCTGATACGCAAAGTATTTATACAACACTGCAGTAGTATGAGAAAAAAAGTTGATTAGGGTGGTGGTAATTGAATGCAAAAAATAAACTCGATTTACACGTTCAGTGCCCAAGATTCGGAATAATAGCAGAAATACAACAATGCAGCAAATAGGTGTATAGAGCATGTAATTATTTACTACATTGCTTGCATTAATTAAATTGGTTTGAAAACTACCTTTGACGTATCTTCTTGATACTTGAGCAACGTTGCTATATAATTCAGTTAGACAGTTACCACATTTCCTGACAAAATTTGAACGTATTTTTCAACTTTTTCATTCAAAATCAGAAATAGAATTTTGTTAAATAAAGGTATAATACGTATTGCTTGATAGGGCTTGTCCAATGCTCATTAATTCTATTTATTACACAAAACTGGACGATACGTAGAAAAAGAGTGAGTGAGTAGGTATATTAATTTCAAACTACATACGAGTCGTGACTACTGCTTATTGGCGCTGTTCTCGGCACTGTTGTCTGACAAGCCTTTTATAAAATTCATCAATGGTTTCTCAGGGCTGTCTGTCAGTGAAGTTATTTGTGATAAATGCATCACGCTTACATTCATCATTGCAGTGTACATAATATTAGATAATAATTTTTTTTTCTATAGAGCATACAAGAGCACCTTCTATACCTACTATACCTTTTATAGTGGGTTTATCCGTAATTAAAAGCAAATCAGTGAAAAGACGAGAATTTGTCATGTGCAGCCGTAACTAACCAAGCAAGCACCTGTATGTTGGCCGGCCGGTCGTCGTACTGGGGTGTAATTTATTTAAATTCACATTAATAAATAAAAGTTGTAATTAACACTTGGCCGTGTCGTTCAAACTAAGCTTAGTTATTTAATATTTGAAAATTTTGTAGTTAACCTATCGATTTTATCATATATTTTTCTAAAATGATGGCCAATTAGAGGTAATCCAGGATGATAAATTAACATGAACACAAGGTTGCTCACTTTGATTTTTCTTATTCACACTCACTGCATTTTATCCTCAACAATTATCGTGAAAACATCAGGTAATGTGATTTGTTTAGTAGTTTACATCTCCGTATTATTTTGCAGTGTATTCATACATAGGCAACATCAACTGAAGGCCAAGGACAACTATTATGATGACCTGTTATAAAGTACATACCTACGTAGACTGATTTCAATAACATGTTGGCATGCTCATGTCGCGTCGAGAGAAGCGCATACGTGCAAAGTAAACATTTATCCTGTGCAGACGGCAATGTTTTCCTATCTTTACAATTGATTTACTAATCAGGACGAATTTCTCCGACAGATTGGATTGGAGCGAAACTTTAGCTTGCTTAGATATGTATAAAAATTAATTTTATGTGCATTTTCAATGCCCAATCTTAAGACGTGGATTATAATAATTCGCGGTAATTACTGAGACTGCTGCAAAATGCTTTTTATTATATATTTTACGGCTACATTTTTTTATGTTCATCACCAATCACTACTGGACCTTCTTGAAAGACCTTTCTTTGAGTTTCCAGTATCATAATTTGATACAAAGCCGTTTTTTTGTAAAAT
>JAANSP010003531.1:0-11183 GCA_036850745.1 Homidia socia
TTTCCCATTTATTGTATTGTCACTTTCACAGATTTGCAATAATTTTACAATCATATTTTATCATCTTTCCTCCGCCAAACAGCCCAACCCAACAAGTAACTTGAGGGCTACAAACAATGACACGGTAACGCTGTTCGCAAAATTGGACATCAACATAATTCTTCAAGCGAGGAGATTTTTATACCATTTCGTCATTTGTAGACGGCCCCTTGACGTTGACGAACAATTATTTTTACTGTGACAGCACGCTCATCGATTCTCTGAATGATTCACCAAACCTTTAAAAATACACATTTATTTCATTACAGTAAAATATTAATCATCCTCTGCTTCACAAAAAAATAAATAAATTGGCTAGGTCATTTTCCCCCTGATTTTATAACTGGTCATAATCTATTAACCATAAATTATTTGACTATTATTAGAAACGTCTGCCAGACAGTTATTTTTATTGCCTTCCAATCTGACTTTGGTGCTAATCTTACTAATTTTTTTAATTACACCCTTTCCACGAGCAACTATTTTTTTAAAGAAGAAAAAAAGCAAGTCACATGCTGTGCTGCTGCTGCACTTATTCCAATTTCCAGTTTGAAAAGCAATCTGTGACAGAGTGAGTGTAAAACAAGTGATTTTATTTGTACAAGCAGCAAAATAATATAGTAAGCATGTTTATTATAAGAATTAATTAATCAGTGTCTACTGCTCATCATCTCATTTTCATTTTACATCTCTCTCTCTCTTTCCTTCCCTCGTTGATTTTTTTTCTTGCATCGATATATTCCAAGGTTATGATGATGTGTATTTATTATTATTATTATTTGCCTGTTAAAAAAGTTGTAATAATGGTGCGGTGCAAGTCGTGACCAGAACCAGAACCACAACAACAGGAGCAAAAGCGTCATCATGATAACACCAGCCCCCACTACCATTTTGTCATCATTCAAGTAAAAATGTCACAGCGTAATCATCAACACCATCAAAGTCAAAATGCAAGAGAAAAACCAACAATCATTGCTCACCATGATTATTCATGATGATGATGAGCCTCATCGACAAAATAATTGTGTGCTTTATTATAATGTGTGTAGTATGCAGTTACTTTTAGGCACATCCACATTTTTCATTGCTGTTGAATAATAATTGATACTTTTTTATTGTGTTTTTTTACATAAATTTCTACTTAGCCACAAAATAAATGGCTTGTTTCCTTTCAAAAATAAAAGTTTTTCTAGCGCTGCAGAAGAAGAAGAAAAAAATGACCAAAAAGGAGAAGTGGAATGAATGGCTACTAAATTGACCCCAACGAACCTTACCAAATTTTACAAGGTAAACAATGGGAAAAATGGAGTGCATGATGATGATGATGGGATGCATGACAGAAATCGGAATGGGATGATGATGATAAAATAAACGTTATTGCTTGTTTATTGTAACTCTCCTGTCTCTGGGTCACCATGAACTTTTTATATTTTATTTAAAAAAGGAAACAAAATACTACTACTGTCATGCAAAGAAATACAAAATATGCACAGAAATATATAACATTTTAATTAATTAAATTTAATATATTATTATTTTTAAGAAACAACGAACCAAGTTTAGTGGTTGTCCTGGGGATACAAAATGTCGCTTGCCAAAAAAGTAAACAATGGGAAAAATGGAGTGCATGATGATGATGATGGGATGCATGACAGAAATCGGAATGGGATGATGATGATAAAATATAAACGTTATTGCTTGTTTATTATAACTCTCCTGTCTCTGGGTCACCATGAACTTTTTATATTTATTCAAAAATGGAAACAAAATACTACTACTGTCATGCAAAGAAATATAAAATCTGTACAGAAATATATAACATTTTAATTAATTAATAAATTATTATTATTTTTTAGAAACAACGAACCAAGTTTAGTGGTTGACCTGGGGATACAAAATGTGGCTTGCCAAAAACAGTTGCATGGTCGTCATCCAGTGATTTGTGACAGACTTGCATGGTTATAAAAATTAGCATGTTTAACTGTTAAATAGATTTGTCACATTATTATCACTTTTTGCATTTAATTTGCATAACGTTGATAACAAAGGGAGATGCAGAGATGATAAGGGGTATAATGATGGCGTAATGAGCTTTGAAGTCTTAATGTCATCGGCAATCACGTGCATAGCCAGTGGCGGAACCACTAATTCCACCTTGTTTCCGTTTGAACATAAGTTATCCGATTATTATCAAGTTACATTTTTAAGCGCTTTTGTTAGGGAGCAAGTATAAAACAGCAGGGGAGCAATTAAGCAGATGATAAGGATGATAATGGGATGATGCTCCCAATGATTAAATTTTACGATGCCAAATGCCAAGATGCAAATATTTTGTGCAGTGGAATAGTTCAGGTGGTATCACTCTTGAAGAGTGACTCTTCTTCATAAAATATCATAAAAGCGCTGGTCTGCGTCTTCTCTGATTTTGATGATGTGGCAGTGTGACAACAAGAAACAAGGTGAATAAGAAGAAGAATCCCCATAAAAATAGTGGGAATTGGTTAGGAGACATATACAATGCGCTATGTGATAGATAACAATGCAAAACGAATAAAATGGTGGCGGGGATGATGGATGGCATGCAAGCATCAAAACTGGTGCCATTTGGAAGGTTGGTAGCTCTTGGGTGCTTGGGTCATAGTCAGCTTGCTAGTAAGTATTTTTCAGGAAATTTGCACTGCATAAATGTGTAAAAATGCAACAAGAATATTTTGCACGTCTGCTGCCTTATTGCCCTGCAACAAATAATGACAATTAATTACATGCTTGACTTCTTCATTTCTGATGATAATCATCCAATTCATCCATTACCTGTTTTTTTTATCATTTTTTCCATAATAATAATTTGTCTTTTTCTTAAAGGTACAACTGCACAACCGTTACATATTCAATAATAAATATTCCATGACGATCTCCTTCGTTTTTGTCCAGTCCAGTTCAGGGATGCTGCCAATTAAAGCAGACATAAAAAATGAAGATGCTCTCCTTATTACCATTCTCGTTCCACATAAAATATTATGGTAATAATGCGGTAATAAAATAAAATGTTGATCTCTCTGTTGCGTTTTGTGCGACGACTACTGAGCAGATGAGCAAGGTTATCTTATCGTAAGTACCTTTTTATTCTTCTTCTTCTTCATTCAGATAACATGACATTTTTTCCAAGTTGCTTACCCTCTCTTCTGCTGCCTGCAAAACTCTAAAGGTTTTTCCAATGAAGTGGAATCTTTATGCAAATTAAAATCTAGATCTTTTAATTAAATAGACTGATACAAAGGGAATTTAGCTTCAAAAATATCACCTTCCATTTTTTATCTCTGTTGTTTTTGTCTCTAGTTTCATTTCCTTTATCCTTCAAACAAGTGTGCTTGCTCATCATCATCATCATCATCTTTTTCTTCTTCTGGTTTTTATTTGGGGTTGTCCACCTACACACTACTCATCGTTTTCCATCTCGTTTATCCCTTTCCAATATATTCCAAACAATAACAACGACATCAATGAACTGCCCCTTCCAATGATCTATTTGTTTCATGCTGCTATTTTGCACAGCAGATTTTTTGGACGGATAATTGAGAGATGCAGAAAAATTCACATTTTTTCTTCTTCAAATCGAATCAAATCTTCTTTTGCAGCAACTAGCAGAAAAAGAGTATTGAATGCAAGGTCAATTTTTGTCCCTTTCTGATTTTTTTCTCGTTGTGTTGTCGTGCAATTAACAAAGGAATGTCGCATGTGCTCGCTCATGCATGCATTAATGCATAAATTGGCTTGTTGCATGCGCCGATGCCGATCATCTTCATCATCCATTGTTTCCCTCTTGCTCTTCTTCTTATGTACCTTACATAAAAATAGTTATTGTTTCATCTTCAGTTTTTATTTTCGTATTGATCTTGCTCCTCAAATTACATCAACTCAACTGAACTGAATTTTGTCACTTGATACACCCAATAAATTATAATACACGCGTGCATTCTCTTTTCCTTGATGTGTCCCCTCATTTGATACAGATTCATTTTATTTTTTTGCACACTCTCCATCATACTCATTGTTCGAAAAAATGTGACGCTTGCGCTGAGCCTGATTGCATTATTAAGTTGTGATGCATTACATTGCATGAAAATGGGGATGCTTAGCAAAAACTTTATGGAAACGGTTCACATGTCCGTCCATCTGGTCTCTTTTTTATGCGCTGAGCCTGATTGCATTATTAAGTTGTGATGCATTACATTGCATGAAAATGGGGATGCTTAGCAAAAACTTTATGGAAACGGTTGACATGTCCGTCCGTCTGGTCTCTTTTTTCTGTGAAGTAAAGTAGCCTTTTTTAAACATTATGCTCCTTTCACATACCGTGTACATGTATTTTTTTTTTCTTTGTCGAGTGCATTTTTCTTGAAATAATCCTTTGTTATTATGAAACATGGAAGAACCGCATCTTCATAATCTCTTTTTCACTTCATTGTCACCTAAAATCGCATTGCAAAATCGAATGTCGCCATCCTTTATTAATGAGTTGATTCAAAAAGATAAAAGTTTTTACTTATTTATCTGCGCAGCCATGATTTGTTATGAAATTACCTTGAGATTTCAATGCAAAGCAAAAGGGATTTGCTCAGGTCAGGTGGATACGATCGGGCGTAGTCTTAAATATTTTGCTGGAGAGAAGGTTCAAATGAAGGTGATGACTGAAATTTTTATTCCTTTTGCTTTTGATGAAGGCAATTATAGTTATTAGAGAGGAATGATATCGGGCTAATTTATTCCTGCTTTGTTTAAAAAGCGTGCAATTAGCTTTGAAAAATTCAGAGTAGATTTTCTCTGCAGCAGTTCCTGGTTCACGAGGAGAATAGAAAAATTAACTAATATTTAGGAAAAATGTTTAACTAGTTTACCAACAGATTTCGAAATGAGCTAAAAAAACTAAAAAAATATGTGATTGTTCTAGAGAAACGAGTCAAGTTAATTTAGTGTTATTCAACCAAAAAGATGGCGTCGTCTTCCTCCTCTCCTCCTCCTTCTCATCTTCACTTCACTTTTGCATCATCATCGCCTCTAAAGCACAACCTTAACCCCTATATTCCCCGCCGCCACAATTATCATTAAAACAGCACAACAACATAACATACAGCAAATTACAAGAATGACAATAGATATGGTAATATTATCATTATTATGATTACTGTTATGATGGGGACGGCGGCGCTGAAAATGATGATACCATCAGGTAATAAAAGTTTAAATATTTACCACATTATTCTCATTCATTTTTTTCCACTTTTCATTCTTGGCTCGCCATAACTTTTTTTTTTTTTTTACACATTATTCTCATTCATTTTTTTCCACTTTTCATTCTTGGCTCGCCATAACTTTTTTTTTTTTACATAAAACGTTCCTTTTTTCCACCATCCTTGTGTATTCTGTATTCCTACTTGTTTGACATCAAATTATTAACCTTTAACATTTTTTTATAAAAAAAAGTCTAGAACCTCTAGAGATACAGATATAGGTGCACTTTTTTTGCTCCATGAAGCAAAAAAAAGGTTTGAAAGCTACGAAACCTGCATATTGTAATTATTGCGTGATAAGTGCAATATGCAATCCGTAAATAATCCAAAATTCACTCATCCTCATCTTCATTTTTAGCTAATATTTATGCTAAAAATGAACTATTTTTCTCCGAAAAAAACCTTCCATGTGTGACATGCAATGCACACATGTCACAATAATATTAGCTAAATAATATGCAATTCTTGGGTTATATATTTTTTCCAAAAGAATAAAATATTAGCAAGTTGCATTATTTGTGCACACACAACAATCTAGAACCCTGAACAACAACAACAACACGGGTCAACCTCAACTAAAGTAATCTGTCAGCAATTTGCATTTTTTTGCATCTCTTCATTTTCAGCTTGCAATAATTACCATTAAATTTGCAATTATTATAATTAACCGATTGGAAATGGGAGAGAGTTCAAACAAAAATATGATCATGATCATTATACGGAGCACAATATGGCATAATAATAATAACTATCCATTCCTTATCCTCATTCGTCCTCATCTTTTTGTAATTAAAACATGTATGCATAAAAAATGCATACGTATTTTTCTACCATTTTATAACAATAATTAAGTACCCCGTTTTTTCTCCATTACTTTTTATCTCTCTGGCATAATATGTAGCACAATAAAGAGAGTAGATGAGTAGTAGTGGGGTATATAGGGATAAAATATTATTATTATTATCAGTTGTTATTATGTAAACATGGAGAGGCAGCAGGCATCAATCAAAGCGCAGAACAAGACCTTTTTTTGCGTAAATTATAATAATTCTAAAACAAAGTGCTTTTTCACATATTTTGACAGTTTTGGCCAAAAAATGTCCGTTCACTCTGCATGAAGCATCCTATTGTGATGATGATGATGATGATCAAGATGAAGATGATCTTCATCAGGATCCCGTCACCCTGCTTGCCTCGTTTCTTGCTGTGTAAATTGTAAAGTCAATAGCATAAAGAGATTTCCTTTCCCTTCTCGAAAAAGAAATTATTATATTTTTTTAATTCTGCATCTTTATACTACTACTCATTCACTTTAGCTAATAAGTGGATAGACAAAACTTGAATTAAATAGTTTTGGTGGTGCTGGTAGTAGTGGTAATAATAATAATGTTGATGACGATAATAATAATGCAAAAAATGGAAATGGGATGATCCTGTCAAGTAAAGCAGCAGCAGCAGTAGAATGAAATGGTATGCATGCACACGTGTGTATTCAGGGAGTCCTACAAAACAGCAGGTAGCATCAGCACCCCCCATCACCGTCAAAAGCAGATAAAAAAGTGGACAAAAATGATTAATTATTGAAAAATTATAATGGAAAAATAACGCGGAGCCCTTCTATTTTTTCGACTGACTTTGACTAGTCTTTAAATGCAGGTTGCTAAAACGTTGTTGTTACACACACGGCGTTATTAAAAATGTATAAATTTGCAGCATTGAAATGGAAAGCTGGGTTGTTTATGGAGGATGCAATTATCAAAGAAAAAAAATGTGAATGGGAGAGAAGAGCAAAAGATGAGCAAGAGGAGGAAGATCACTGACTCAATTTACTCGATTGCGACTGACTCACGGTAATAAAAAAAATGGCAAAAGTGCATTGCTTCGTCGTGCTTCAGGATGATCATGATTATAAAATGTTTTTTTTTTGTGATTGTGGATGTAAATACGTAGTAGTAGAGAAATGCAACGACACATCTATGAATGAATTTGCTCAGCGGAGGAGAGAAGAAAAGAATGGTTACGTGATTATCCTTATTATTGGATGCACTTGAACATTTGCAACAATGCCAACTTTGCCAACAGCAATGTCAGCTGCTGCATGCATAAAGACGATGACTTTGTTTCCCCCTCTCTACAAACCTACTATTTTATTTCTAGCTCTTTTCTTCCCATTCTATTTTAAAAATATTAATATTTTTAAAAAAGAAAACGATTAAAAATGTTCTCGGTTTTTGCAAACAAATTTGCATCCTGGTTTGGCAAGTTTACGTCAGAGCATGGCAAGAAAAATGGAATTACTTTTTAAATTTATAAAAGTGGCTGATTATGAAGATGAGCTAGATAAAGGGTTCATCATTATAACATCTTGTTTAGCTGTGAGGGAGATGACAACAACAACGATAACAAAGACGAGAGGAGCGTCAAGGTCCTATCCCAGCACAGAGTGTCCTTGTGGAAAAGTAGTAGTACTTGTTGCACATTTGCTCTGATGCGGCCGCTGCGCCAAACCAATCCTTCTACCTCCTCTCTCCACCGCCGCACACACGACAATAGTCAATATTAGTATTTGGATAAGAACAAAACACATTTATTTATACAGAAAAAATCACCTACCTGAAGCAAGAGCAGCAGACAAGAAAGAATGAAGATGACACTGCCGTATCATCATAATAATCAGCCAAAACATTGCACACGTTAAAAAATAATGGTTCAGGTTAAGTACCTAGTTCCTTTTCTTCTTCTTCTTCTCGCTGAAAGAATGAATGAGGAGCTCATCTGCAAAGTAACAAGCAAAAGTTAATCACGACAAAAGAAAAAAAAGCAAAACAAGACAAAAAATGAAACTGAGTGATGGAGACAGAGACACAAAATGTACCTCTTAAGCAAGCATAGTATATCATCATTGTTACAAATTCTGTGAACGCAACAGAATAATCAGCATGACAAAATCTCTTGTTCTTCAATTATTAAATTGGAAAAAAACGAGTACTTTTATCTACTGCTAAGCTAAGCAGTTTAAAATCTTTTCATGATGATGAGGATGAGGGGTAGCCTGAGATTTGATTAGATATCAAATCAAACTAATTACTCGGCTGTACTTGACTACTCTCATTTCATTTCTTTTTTTTTCTGGGTAAATGCCAAAGTCATTGGAGTGATGATGAGCATGATTATGGCGGTGGTATTTAACAATAACAATGTTTCCTCGACGGCAGAGGTTACGACGGTTACGTGTACCATTATTATTATTATTACAATTACATAACGGCTTATTTTAATATGATGTAACATTCCGCGTAACTGTGACTACTACCAACCATTTAACAGACACATTAAAGATGAGCACGTGATATCATTGTCAGCAATGTCATCATCAGGATCATCAACTAATCTCAAATTAACTTTTTGCTCTTTTATAAATAAAAATTTGTCTTTCTTGTCCTCACTTTTTTATAGCCATCACACCAATTATTGTCAAACTATTGATGTTGCTTGCTACGAAAACCGGCAATAAAAAATATCCACAAGAGAGCGACTAACGACATTATCTTTTATCAACAAGATCATCTTCATTTTTTTCCTCTTATCATTGACGTCTCTTGTTTTTGTTTCCCTGTGTAGTAGCTGTAGCAGTCCAGTATATTAAGATGTACATTTATCCGACAACACACCTTTTGACTTTTTTATTGCTCTTTAAACAAAATTAGTATACATCTTCATTTTTTTCCTCTTATCATTGACGTCTCTTGTTTCCCTGTGTAGTAGCTGTAGTAGCCCAGTATATTAAGATGTATATTTATCCGACAACACACCTTTTGACTTTTTTATTGCTCTTTAAACAAAATTATTATGCAAATTACGTACAAAACTATATCCGTATCATCTTCTCCACATATTTTCTCCACAATCATGTCATCAATACCAAACAACAAGAAAAGCTAGCAATGAAAAAAAAAACAAGAGAAGGAGGCGATCAATGACCAAATTTTTTTCCTTTCCATTTTTTGTATTCTTCTTCGTTGCGGCAACTTTTAGCACAAAAATCCAAATCCCTGATCACCTTGTCTGCTAGGTGATAAAAATAGAATAGAATTTTGTACAGTGAAAAAAATCAAATAAACACGTCACGTAGGTATTTTGCTCCATTCTTCTCTCCTGTTATTATTATTATTAGGTTGCTATTGTCAAAGAGACGGTTGTACATCATTCCCTATATTTATACCACAACAGAAGCTATTTTTGCTAATTTATTTTTGCGATAAAAAGATGCATTTTGCTATTGTTATTTTTTTCTAGCTTGCCTTGCATACCCTTGTCCTGGTGACGACGATGATCAACTTTACATGTGCATGGACATACACGTTCTTTTTAAAAAAAAAGATTCGCTTTTTCTTCTCCTCAAAAACGAAAACTTGTTAATAAAAGTGTATACTCGCTTTGTACGTGTGTGTACTCATGTACCTTAAAAGAATGCATGGCCACCACCACTGACTGACCGACCTCATGAACTGATTGCAATTTGTCGCCGGTGAATCAGCGCAACAACAATAAAAGTAGCGTTCTTAGCATTTTAGCAAAACTAGCATGTACACAGATTAGAACAAGAAAATATGAAGATGATACGGACACTAGTTAACTTACTACTACTGTTTCCATACCAAAAAATATTACGTACATACATTTTTATAAATATTCATATTACTACTCGCCGCTGCTAAACGAAGAGTACAGTAATTATTATCATAAAACATATTTGCAAAAGTAAATAAAAAATGTGTGATGTTTCCCTATAGATTATTGCCATTAATCTACCCCTTTTTTCTATACTAATAATAATATTATATTATAATCAGCAGCATTATAGTTGGCAAAAGAAAAAGAGTCAAGTAAACGGCTTCGTTAGTTAGTTAGTTGGCCAGCCAGCCAGCCATATTATTACTTCAGTCGGATGCAATTTTTTTAAAGGTGTGTTGTTACCTATTTACTAGGCTATAATACTTTTTTTTATTTTTATCAATAATAATAGCTTATTATATAGGGACACTGGCTGATTCATGTACATAAAAAATAATAAATTTTTTTAAAGGTGTGTTGTTACCTATTTACTAGGCTATAATACTTTTTTTATTTTTATCAATAATAATAGCTTATTATATAGGGACACTGGCTGATTCATGTACATAAAAAATAATAAAAATGCATTTTCCAACGAAAAACGTTTGGATAGAGAGAAACGTTCTCTTTTAGATGAACATGACGATAGTGCGACGTGTTACTCTGCATGACAAAAAAACATATAGGCTTTCGATCTTCTTCTTCTACAACAAAGTGTAAATATTAATTCATACCCGTATATATACTTATATCATTTTTTAGAATAAATAAAATAATACGCATAGTCGCAGTATTGAAATAACTTTGGTTTGAAAATGTTGCTGCCTAAAAATGTACGTACTTTGTGCATGCATGATGGCGTATTGTACAACAAGAAGTAGGGAGATTATAGATGGGTAATTATTTATTACCATTATTATTATTGAAATATAGTTAACTTACCTATAAGGATATAAAAGAAATTGCAATATGAAGGGATTTTGAATCTGTGTATGTGCATACGTGTGTGTGCACGTTGCGTTGTATTAAATTTTTCTCAAACGACAAGAATTGAATGCACGCTTAAACTTTGTTGTAGTTATAAACGAAGATAAGGCGAAGAAGAAGAAGAGATTGGCTTTTGGTGTTTGATTTTTTTTCTTCTTTACTTTGGGTGCCGTGTCATCTTCATCATCGTTTCATGACTATTCAGTCATCTCCATTGTCATTTGATATAAAAGCATTTGTTCCTTGTTATCAAGG
>JAANSP010003532.1:0-11182 GCA_036850745.1 Homidia socia
AAAAAAAGGTGAACAAGAAAAATATAATAATTTACTCACCCGCCGCAGGGCCACTTTTTAAATAAATTCCTAGAAAAAAATTAGAACACTTTTGAAGAGAATTTGGGCATACAACAAAAATTTCAATTACTTACAAAATCTTTAAATTGTTGTTTACAATGTACTGAAAAAAGTATTAACTCGTGAATGTAGAATTATTAATTATCATGAATTCTCAAGAAAATTTACATGAGCTGATTGTAGAATCATTAATCCCTTGCTACATCGAGTTCCCCAATGTTGTTTTTCCAAAAGGATTTTAGTAAAAATGAAACTTGCCCGTAATTTTTTTTTGCATACTATCGCATTTCTATTACAAGAAATACCATTTACTCAAGAGATCCATTCATATGAAGTGATATAATAACTTGAACAAAAAGCAAAGCATCTCTTGCGCTTTCTGATGAATGGATTCGGTTCTAAGGAAAAGTCGTGAGTCTTGACTTAACTAATCGTGCCATGAAATGTGAAATTACGGCATAATAATATTATTATTTGTAAAAAGAGTCATATCAGCATGACTTGTTTTTGAGAATTGAAGTAAATGGTGGTGGAATATTTGAGCAGTCAGCCACCATAGCCATTATTATCGTCCGTCTCTAATAATCTGATCATGAATTTTTTATACGACAACGCAAACATATTATATTGCACTGCTAGCTTGGCTAAGCAGTCTTTTCACGATTTTCTGAATTTTCCCATGAGATTCGTCAAAAAGAGCATTCATAAACAAATCCTGTTACATTCCCACAAAATCGATTATTTGAAAGTAGCGTCTAGTGGATTGTATAATGGAGTGAGAAGATTCTTACTCTCATGAAAATCTCCATTAGAAAAATGTTGTTTACTATTTCTTGTTGTAATATAATAATAATGAATAAACCTTTCTTACTCATTATTACATCCATCCGTCCAGTCAAATGCATCAAATTTTGAGAAGGTATTTCTCCTTCACATCGCATCCCACTTCACACCAACTTTTTTTTCTCGCAATTAACAAGTTACAAAAAGGACGACAAAGGAAATAGAAGGCCAAGTCACTTGACTCGACATCCGAAAACCTTGGAAAAAATGGAGTCGCTAACCAAAAAATGAACTTGTGCATTTTTGTAACAACAATTATTACATTATTATTATTAAATGCATGCATTCGTATATGATTGTAGAGATTGCCCTTTCACACAAAAACTGTACACAAAAACATTCATTATATTCTATACCACATAAATGGTAGCAAGTGAGAAACATGAGAATCTTCTTCATTGACAGTCCCTTTACAAGCTCCATTATTCATTATGCCTCTTTTATGAAGGTATCATTTCCATGTCTTCCCTTGCTCAAACTATCCCTTAAAAGTGTCCCTCTCCTCTCCTTAATAGCCGGACGGTCACGAACCGAACCGAAAGTTCAATTTCACACACTTAATCTTTACGATACATCTATTGTCGCTCAATCTTCCACGTTCATCTTTACATAAAAACAACTTGTTAAGATAAAGTTGGGTTGATATTATATAGTAGCATGTAAATATCTAAATATGTTCCCGTAGACTTACTTTACAACATGGATGATGTACTTTATAAATAGAAATAATATAATTTCCCCAATGCTTCAACTATAAGTGTTAAAATGGCAGGAATGGAAAGATGACCAGCCAGTACAGAAAATTCAAATAAATTACTTTCATCGTTGCATTTTTGTAATATCTATACTTATTTTGGCTGTGAATGAGAGGAAAATAGCTTAACCCTAACTTTTAATAAGATTTTTGAAGAAAAATTATAATAATGATTAAATATAGGTAAATATATTATGTAGGCATGTACAATGCAAAGTAAAGTCGCTGGAAGTAAGTCCATAAAAGGAAAATATTTTTTTTATTAATAAGCATTCATACTTATTCATGTAATACTTTGGTATATTCAATTATTCCAGTTAACGCAATTTCACCGCATACAAAATAAACAAACGTCACCAACTAACTTATTTAATGATCATATTTGTAGTTGATAGATGACCGTCGCCATATATGTATGCATGCATTATTTTTAATGTAGGCATGTATTTTTTGCTGTTTTACCTTCTTAAATTTCAGCAGTCAATCAGAAACGCATATTACTAAAAAGGTCCATCCATTTGAAATATTATTTTTAATTTATTACCTATGTTTGTTTGCACCATCAATATAGAGATGATGAGCAAACCCCAAATGTGTGATGATGTTGTCGGTATTCGGTGTATTGGTTTGTAAATATGATAACGCCTGTTGATGCTTCAATGAGTTGACACCAAGTGTCATGCTGGATTGCATTTGCGCATATCTTCTCAGTGGAGGAGTCGTAAATGTACTTTACTTTCTCGATTAACTGCTGATGTTTAATGTGGTTCACTGTGTTGATATGAGTACTGCACTATCTTTATTTCACAGGACGCGACGACTATCTACAGCGATTTAACTGGTCGTGTTACTTGTCTCGTCGCCGAGTTGAGAAAACAAGGGAAAATTTACCAGCATCAAAGTAGAGCTCGTAGCGGACGGAGTTGGGTCCGTCCATCCGTGTGACTGAACCAAACAACAGACAGAGCCAATGTTGTTTTCTTGGTTGTTGTTTGTGATGCTAAGCATTTGTGCAATAGTAGTAGTAGTAAACTACCTATTTATCATTATATATACATACACACACATGAATGAAGTGATATTTTATTAGTACGGCATATATAAGATGCGACTGACTATACATGACCAAAACAGAGAGAGAGATCCCATCCCATCGTCTCTGACTGAAAAAGTGAGTGAGAGAACAACAATTTTTCCCACGGCCTTTCTCGCTCCTTTTTTTCCAAAAGGGCTTTGCTTCCTTTCTCAAGTCAGTTTTGGGTGCAACTAAACTCCCATCATATACTTTACATAATATACCACCGACACCGTCGTTCTCTCATTTTGTTCTTCTCACTTCACTCTTCTCTCATTCTCCTTTTTTTATTCTTCTTTACAAAGTTCATGACTCGTCTTTAAAGGAATGGAATGCTGTTGAATGTATCAACAACGTGCCTCCTTCGGAGACTCGTTATTGCATTATGTTATGTTTATTATGATATTTATCTAATAAGTATAGATACACTGGACACAATGGTGCCGCGTCTTGTATTGCAGATTACTCTCATGAGAGTGATTCCTGTTGTGTTCTTACTGCTATTTGTACAGAAACAATGGGAAACAAAAAGACCAGGGTTACGTTGTGACCTCGCTTGCATTTTTATCTGTACAACGGATTTATGATTGAAATATAATGACCAACTGCTAATCTTTTATTTCTATCGGGGGTTAAAAAAATATTTGTTTTTTTGACAAATTTTGAAAAGACAAGTTATTTCTCCATTTTTCAAGAAAGAAACCAAAAGCAAGGTTTATTATTAAGTAATTAATTTGGCATTTTGATTAGTTAGTTATTAATTTTCTCATCGTTTCTGCATAGAAGTTTAGATTTGTTTGAACTCGAATTTCTTGACTCAGAACGCTGCAACATGAATGAAATGACGGAGTTTCATGTACATATTCTTTACTGCAGTAAATGATTAAAATTATGCATAAAACTTTATAATTAAAAGAAAATAGGGTGGATCGTAAGGAAACAGATAATAATGGCAATCAGGATAATTGCAAAAGATTTATATATTTTTTTATCAACCGTGGAATATGTGGAAATGTCTTTGAAGCGTATGAGAATTCAAAAGTATGACTAAATTAGACATTTCTCCATAATACCAAATAAAAAAATGTATTGAAACGACAAAATAACATGACACATCGACTCATGCAACACATAATTTATACAAATCACAAAACCACCCCATTCTGCAAGTTAGAATTTTTTACAAGTGGTAGTGCAAGTGCTTGTTTATAAAAGACAGACAAAATCTGTTCACAGTACCTACGAAAAATACTTGGTGGAAACTTTACAGACTATGAGATAGCGGCAGAATAACAAAAATGAGAATAATGAGAATGTTGTGTTGTGTAGACAGTGTAGAGTGTGGACTGTGTGGATTGTGGATATGGATGTGTGCTAGGTAGAGAGACGTGGGAACTAAGGAAAGTTTACTTTGTTGTATCCGCCTACCAAACTTTGTTTGCAGAACGTGCAAACTCGGTTTTTTGTCGAGTTTAGCTATTAAAAGGCAAAAAAATTAATGCAACATTAAGCATCGTGTTTGTGAAAGTATGAAAAAGTTAGAGCTCATGATACGTTCAAATTTTCTTCAGGGGCCTTACCATTTATTTAAAATTTATATAAATCTTCATGAACATTAAAAATCTTAACAGACTGCCTTGTTGAATTACAAAGACTCCTAAATCGTATGAGTGCTAACAATAATAACAACACATACAATATGTATATATCAATACTACTTAATCTCTTACTGTTGTGGAAAAGATTTCGAAAGCGCGATTCGTTTGCATAACACATATTTTTAAGCTCATTTCCAGGTACAAGTTTACAAAAAGACGTCTATTTTCCACCTATAAAGTTTATAACCTAGTAAACTACTTGGTACATAAATGAAGGCTAAGGGGTTGAGGGCCTTTGGGTTGAAGAGGTGTGCTCAGGTACGTACGTATTACGACGCTGTCCATGCGATACTGCTCTTCCTCGATATACTACTGGAACTGCCATCATTATGCCAGGCATTGATTGACGTTTTTTTCTGGTATACCCTTTTGGCATTGGATTATTGTCCCGGTCTCCAGATGTAGGTGAAGTGTGAATCTCCAAACCTCCTGTTGACCATCTTGCCCATCCAACAGGCACACTTGGTGCAGACTTTCTTTTGTTACTCACAGAAAAAGCTGGGGGGACAGCTAGTGTCGATTTTCGTTTCTGATGCATTCTGGGACTTGTCATGATTACAAATGATTCTGCAAATACATTTTCTGTCGAATTTTCACCAGTGTTGTTTGGAGGAGCTGCTGATTGACTTTCTAGAAACGTAATAATGGGATGGCAAAATTGATGACAAAATGTTATCATAGGCAAATGACTTGTGTGGTGCTACAAACCTGTCTCATGTAGATCGACGTCTTTGCATGTTGCTGCTTTTCGCTTCTTTCGAATAAAATAGAAAAGTATCACAATTATAAGAATAAGTAGCACTGCCACGGCTATTATTGCTGTCACCACAGGACTACAAAATATAATTTAGAAGTATTCAATACTGTATAATAATATTTTGGTAGACATCATTCATTATGTAGGACTGAAAGCTATCCAAAAAATTGACTCTTACTTTTTTTCAAACCATGTTTTTTCATCTGGGTCATCATCGGGTATAATAATGACACCACCACCCGATGACCCTGTACTATGTTGTTGGGCTCGGCTGAGTTGTTGCAGTTAGCATGTTTGAAAACTGAGTTGAAAAATTTCTAGTCAACGATCAAAAATGTAAAATTTGACCTTTTTCACACATTCCTGCACGATTACATGTTTCAGAATGCCTTATTCAGGGGCACGTTTGCTGTGTGTTGATGAGAGGGATGATGGATGCAGACTAAATGAAATAACTACAGGAAGTTTTCCAAAGTATAAAAATGCAGGTACATTGGGATGATTGTCAGTGTGGCGGTGTTTGTGTTTACTCATTATTCATACCTGCCTATCAATATTAATTAGTATTACCGAAAGCGTGATCTGATTAGCTATTAACTATCTCTTTACGGGTGACATCAATAGCTGATAAAAAATTGAGATATATATTCCAGATCCCACCCAATCCAGTTATGTCATTTTTATCCAAATATCAAACGATATAATAGGTTTTAATAGGTATATTTCTAAGTGAAATTGTAAAATCACTATTAATAATGAAAAAAATATTAATGAGACTGTGTGTTTCATATACATTTTCCATGTGCAAAGAAAGGCTACGACAGCTTGTTAGAAATGTTTGCATACATGACATGAAACGTTAAAAAGGTTGTAAAGGAATGTTCACTGTGATTGATTATGATGTTTAATGAAAGCTATAAAGATCATAGAGTAATTTCAATGATTTTCAACAGTCTCCAAACAGGCAGGTATTCATTCATGCCAATTTTAATTGTTATTGAGAAGGATATTATTTGACATTTACGACTAGGTATGTAGGTACATATTGACTCCAGCTCAGCATAGAAAATAAATATACTAGGACATTCCTGCATGTAAATGCAAAGTCTAAAACGAAGTAAGAAAGAGGGAATATTTGCCATTTAAACTGTACAGCATTACAGGGAAAATCAACTTTGATAAATACTTTTTAAGGATTAGAAATCCTTATTTAGGATCCAAGACATTGGATTATGTAAGAGAAGAGTTGGCAGTGTCATTGAGAACTTTCCATTTGATGTTTTGAAAAAAAAATCAGTAAATAAAACAATGTATTTTACTACTGAAATTATAAACATATTATTTGAGGATGTTTTTTGGAAGCTACATAAAATAATATAATTCATAAAATCAAGATTTGAATCCTGAGTTTAAAAACTACTTATGTATTTATGATTTCTCCTTCTCTTCCATTCCAGCACAGATTGGGGAAGGCTACTGGTAAAAGGATAGGCATAATATGTAAATATGCAAATGTCACTGAAATTTTTTACCTTTCTCGAAGACTGATAAGTAGCAGATTTTTTAACATTCATGACATACATTGTCCTTTTTATTTCTACTCTATAAAGAATCTCCATGCACTTCACATATTATAACTTTTTCTATCCAGTATTATTTTACTGTAAAGAATTTGGTACAACTTGAACGTGCAAGACATTCTCCCAAGAACCTTTAAGATTCTAAAATTGTCTTTTAGTCGTTTTATTAATAGTTCAGTCCTACCTCTGCAAAAGAAAAATTTTACTCTTACTTCAATGTCAATTTATACAAGCAAGCTTTTGTTTAATATTTTTCTAATTGAGCATGTATGAAAAGAAGAGAAGAATACAGAATTTTACAAAAGTTTGCACTCAGAACAAATTATCCATTCAGTAAGTTTTCCGCAACAGCTAACTAAAGCAAGTCCAATTTGATGCAGCTGTATTCATGTATTGTCAAGCATGATTTGTTTATTATCTTCATACAAATAGCATATCTTCTTATGTCTGAAATATTCTACATCGCAAAAGAATCATTCAATGATTTTGCCAGTGTTATGCTTGTAACCGTGTTTGTATTCATTGGTATATTAAAGTTTCTCTATGTTGTATATGGTATGCCTTACTTGCACCTAAACACGCAGGAGTAGGAGTGTTCTCTTCGTGACATGCTTAGGTTAAAGACGGTAAAGAACTCAAAGCATTGGCATACCCTGTTGTTGTATATATATACGTATAATTTAGTAATTTAATAGTTTGTAAGTGGATATATAGACAACTGCTCGGCATATACCCAACCTTATGGTGATTCAGCATATTTTTTTACAGTTTTACTGACTTACATTTGTGAATCATTACATTTTAATATAATTCTCTTACTTGTCGTGGTTGGTGCGTGCTCCGATCAAATAAACTACTAAAAACTTTTATAATGATATAAATATTTTAAATAGATTTGACGTAATCATCCGCATATGACTCATCCTTTTTGGAACTTAAAACATAGGAAATAAACCTCGTACCATATATATTGCTGACATTGCTGTGCTGAGTACATATCCAAAATAAACAGTAAAGGAAACCTTGGTCCATATCTTCACCACCAATAATACTACAATATTCTCTAGCAATAAATATCCAGTTCAACTTGATTCGCGATATGAAGCAGTTGGTGAAAATCACTCTAATTTTCTTGTGTTGTAACATTGCTACTACTACAATGGTAAGATTAGGTCAACATTATTTTGAACACAGAAACAGAAAAACAATCATTTTTATGGAGTTTATGTTTCCGTTTTGATATTTTCAAAGGAATGTTTTATAGTATACGCAGTAAATGATATAATGAAAATCGCTATTGATTGTTGAGTAAAGTTGCTTTAAAATCACGGTTTTGATTGGAAATTTCCAATTTATAGGCTGGCATGGTTGGTGGTATTAGTAATGACGAAAAGGCCCCTGACGAAAAGGTGCAAAATATCTTAACATCTTTAAGCTCGGAAATCAAAATGGCAGCATTGGAAACTTCTGCTGGAAACAATGGTGTTTCTCAAAAAGAATTGGAGGATCATTTTAAGACAGCAGAGCATTGCTGCTCTTGGGCACAAAACACAAGTTGTCGCCGGTAAGACTACAACATTTTAATTGGCTTGTTACATTGCATTTACATCAATTTAAAAGAAATTTTTGATCCGTAATAAACATTTTATATTTTATAGGAGTTAACTACTTTGTTCGAGCAAAAATTGGAGACTACATATTCCACGTTCGAATTTATCAGAATCTTCAGGGAGATACAAGTTTGAGCAAAGTGATCGGTCCAAAGAAAGAATCAGACCCAATCAAATATTTCTAAATGGATGTAAAAATGGCAAAGAATTATTGTTTTTGAAAACACAAAGACTGACGAGATTCAATCTAAGAATGCATGTAAAGTTATATGCAAAAAACGGATAATTCCATTTGTTAATAATATGAATTTGTACCTTTGTTTATCGGTTTAAGTTTATAATAGGTATTTAATATTAAAGCATAATTTTCATTAATATAAAACACGTGTACTATAAATTTTATTTTACAGATTGAAACATCGTTTCAGTTGGTCGTCTTTTTTGTTGATTATAAATACAATTGCTTTCCTAGACTAAATTGGCTTTTACAAAGAACAAGATACTTTTTTGAACAATGAGATATATTGTCACAATGGTTTTAAAGAGTTCCACGAGGATATTAACAGTCCTTTAATGCTTCCAAATCATTGGAATGCCAAAGATCAATTAGCTGTATCAGGGCAAAGACCATGAATGGCAATCATATCATGAAAATTTGTTTGCAATTTTTGCTTATAATATAATTTATAAGATGAGTCCATCAAATCGTTATTTGTCAATATTATTCCCAACTTGTACGCGATGATTCCAATGTAAACGTCATCCACCCAAAAATGTTTTGTAAAGAAAGATCCATAGTATAGACGACTCACAGTCTTGCGATCAAACAAGGTCACGCCACCTGTTACGTAAAATTTTTAAGAAAAGTCAGAGAAATTAACAAGTTGTGAACTGAACGGTTTGTTTGAATAAATTTGGATGCATAGTATGTAAATTACTTGCCGGCTATATAAGGAGGAAAGTAATTGTACGGATAATCCAAGATGGACATGGACCATTTGGAACCAAGTCCAAGGGAACTTCTAAATGGTTTGGCATCCACAATTAGGTGTCCCATTATTAATGGCTTGTCTGCCAAAGAAATGTTGGCATTGGTAGAACAGACTTCCTTTAGTTGATTTACAGGATAGAAAGCGGTAACACCCGAGTCATTGCTCGTAACTGCTTGTACATTTGTTGTTGGAACCTTAATTAGAAAGTTTATTGCATTGGCGAGATTGACATACATGTCATCGTCTACTATCATTAGGTATTTAAAGCTCTTACACGTGCTCCACTGCCCATCGCATTGACAAAACGGTCTTATACGTATTGTTTTCATATACATCATGAAATTTTGCAAGTATAATGTCACCATATAACCTTTCACCGACCAAAAGATGGTCAGCAGCAGTATCGTCATCCTGTACGGTTCCACAAATAAAAAACACCTTGGTAGGAAGCTCTGTTGCAAGAGCATTTTCCAACAGATATTGTGCATTGCCCCAAGTTTTCCGTATAGACATTCGTTTCTTGTAATTCCTTGTTGCAGATTTTACAATAACGAGTAAACCAATTGGTCCGGTCAATGACACTCCTGAACGTAAAAACGAAACTTTTGAATAATTAGTGTTCTGTGGTGAAGGCAGGAAATCTTTGGGCGCTCCTTTATACTCCCTGAAACGAATTCATCCCATACTATGAAAATAATGATATGATATGAAATTTTGACGTAAGGAGTATTGGTAAGATAAATGAATGCTTAAAAACTACAAACTTACACATAATGCTCGATGACATCATGAAAATCATTAATGTCTTGCGGATACCTAAATTCTGTACTAAAGTCCTTCTCAAGAAAATATCTTTGAAAAATTCCACTACTTAACTGCAAGTAAACTAGAACAAGGATCACAAGAACAATAATTAAAGTTTTACAAGTCAGCCTCTTGACCCGTCGTCGATGGAACACATAATTTGTGAACAAACTTGTCCTTAAATTAATGATGAACTCAACCACATGTTTCACTGAGAAATTACTTGAAGATAGTGAATTTTCCATAGTCAAATGTTTTGGTTCTGCACTGTTATTACTACCATCGTGTATATGATAACTGCAGGAATTACTCCTACTATGATGATGTCCACAACAGCTATACTTGTAATCCTTTATCATGATGGAGACTGTTTGGGTAAATGTGATGCGACAGAGTATATTATAGTATTTCGTAATTTGTTTCCAAAACCTGTGATTAATTTTACTTATCTTAGCCGTAGCATCAAGTTTCCGTCTTTGTTATCACAAAGTGCAAAACAGATTAGATAAACATTCATGGAGATTTATGCGTGTAGGTGGTATTGAGAATGAAAATATTGAAAATCGTTGGCTTGGCATGACATACTATTCAAATGCAAATGTAAATGTAAATACAGATGAACGTAAAATTCAGCATCTATTCAATCAATACCGTTGTGTCGTCATCTTACCGCAGTTAGCAGCAGTAGAGCTTTTCTCATCTCAAATCATTTTATATGTAGGCAATAGGCATGTAAATTATTACTGACAATCTATCTAAATGTGAACAAACATGGCAGACAAATAGAAAACCACACATGCATAGGAAAAAATTGACGGTCAGATGCCAATGGAATATCATAAAAAATAATAAGTCTGTGGTCTTTTGGGTAATGTTTTGTTCTTAGATATGGGAGTAAAACAGAAATAGCACTGTGGTTCACCTCGGTACTACTTACAAATTACAAAGTTAAAAACACTTTTAAAGATTTAACGTAGAGTTGAGGGTTGTTGGGGGTCTTGGCTTTTTGTCTTTGGACAAAGTGGAATATGAAATGATTGTTTATCAAG
>JAANSP010003533.1:0-11182 GCA_036850745.1 Homidia socia
CCCAAATTCTTTCCCAGACTGATTGCAGATTTCATGCTTTCTTTCACAGTGGACGTGGCGTCCGATATTGTTTTGGATATCGAAGTCATCTTGACGAATGGTTCAGAAAAACTAACAACACAATACAGGCTTAAAAATCAAATTTATCAATGTCCTTGGACAGGAAATTTCAACCATCCATGGTATTTATGATTAAATGAGGAAGCATTAGTCTGAAAATAGAATTTCTAACGCCTCCCCACTTTTTGTGAAAAGTTAATATACTTGAACTAACTACTATAAACAGTAAAGAACAATAGGGAAATTCACACTTACCAACGAAATTATGAAATAACGTGTCTCTAGAGCACCTATTGTATATGCACGGATCGACGCTGCGTGTAAAAAACTTATTTTGCTTTTCTCAAAAATATTGTTCTTTATTTGGCGTAAAATTTAATTAAAAAACATACATGGCTTTTACTGTCACTAACTTCACCAATATATCATTCTAATAATAAAGTGCAATTAGTGCAAACATCAATTCAGTGTTGTACTTGATGTTTTTCAGCAATAAAACAAGAAACACAATAAATTTTGATGATGAAAACGGTGGCAGATTTTTTTTATTGATTCGATTAATATTCGGAACAATAAAGATGACACGATTGGCCAACAGAAAAATTAAAAATCACAATAATTTCTTCAAACGAACGGAAAATATAATTGAAAAGATTTAAAGAATACCAATAATAAACTTAGAAAATCAACAAGCTTTTAATTGAACTAATCACTCATACTCCAGGAACAATTCAAAAAAATGAAAATTCAGAGAAAACTTTCACCCGTACTTACTGACGCGAATCAGAGACAAGGTGGAGAAAGAGAGAAGAAAAAAAGCAAGTAAGTGAAGAAGAAGAGTCAAGCCTAGAATGGAAATGAAGCAAGACTACAAAGGAGAGAAAAGTGAGCCCCTTTGGAGGAAAATGAACAAGCCATAATATTCCATATATATACCACTCCTCTCTTTTCCTATCTACCAAAACTACAAGCTACGCGACGAGACAAAGGGATTTCCATAGGGGAACATTATAGCTTTCCCATCATTACGTACATATCACGTCTCATCACCATTTTACTTTGTTACTTTTCCGAATTCCATAGGGGAACATTATAGCTTTCCCATCATTACGTACATATCACGTCTCATCACCATTTTACTTTGTTACTTTTTCGATCATAGTTGTGTACGGTATAGAGTTGGGTTAACCCGTGCTGCAGAAAAACAGACTTACGGATTTTCGAAAAATAGAATACATACATATGCAGTTATATTTGTTTGTATTATGGACCATTTTTTGGAAAGAAGCTGGAAGAAAAACAAGACCAGAAAGTGTAGAGAAAAAGGCAAATGTAAGTTCAGTCGAGCTTCACGACAAGTCTTGTTTTTTTATAGAAGCTTGTAAAAGTATCGTCATACGATATAATATCCAGGTCCAGGAGAAGAGTGTATTCGTGCCACTTTTTTAAAGACTGAACTGAATTGCAGAGTGAAAGTGGTGGTTGTTGTGGGGGAGGATTTCATGACGCATGAGTTTCACGTAACTCAGTCAACGACGGCACCCAAGCAGCAGGAGTTCCTTGTGAAGAAAAGCCAATTGGGACTGGATCAAGGAGGTTGGACTTACTTTCACTGGCCAATCCCGGATGGGACATGGAAAGCTTTCTCTAATAAAACTCTGCTCTTGTGGAGTGCAAGAGAAAAGGGAGAGGAAGTGAAAGTGCCAAGGTGTATATAGAGGAATGTTGCTTATGTTTAAAGTGTTTAAAATACTGATGATGTGCTACATATTATAGTTGTGTGCACGCACTTAAAATATACACTAGTACTGTCTGTCTGTGGACAGTGATGCACATTCTGCGTTGGGAATGATGTAAATTTCAAAATTACGTAGGATATTTTTAGGTCATACGTAAAGCATTTCCTGAAATTGATTTTTATTCAGCAGCTGAATTTCAGTGTTGGCAGGATTGATATTAAGTAAACAGCAGCGGGTTTGAACTTTCATGAAAGAAAAGGGCAAAAGGCAAAGGAACAAAGTGTTCTATATATTCATCGTTTGGCAAATTTTCTTGTTTTTGAACAAAAACCATATTTTCTGTAAACAGGTCCATAGACTTCTTATAATTTAATATAAAAATAATATGCTTTCGAAAGTATAATAACAATAAGAGTTTAACTCCTCCATGAACGCCCACTCAAACGAACGTGAGGTCTGTGATAGATGGAACAAACACGCGTTTGGTTCTGAGAAGGGACAGTGAAAACCATTTTCATATAACTAAAAATGTTCATAATATTCGTTCACACCCTAAAAACTCCTATTTACGCAAAGGTACCTCCAACTTTCTACGTCACAACCACAACCAAAAAACAGCAACATTGGGAGTGAATGCCACATAGATCTGAAAATGTGTGTCTGCCAGTTTCCCGGCGTCATTCTGTGACCCACTTTCCATGGGAGTTGCCTAAAAGATCATCACTGCATGCTACATATCGTGTAATGCTGATTACTGAATCAAAAAATTTACTTGAAATTCCTTTTAAGCTGAGCCTACATTTTGGTTTGCACTGGCACTTTTAAAAGCTTTTCCAACGGATTTTTACATATAATTTTGAAATTCATAATGCACTTTCCACTAGAGAGAAGGTTAAACTATTTATTCTATACTAATTTAATCAACATTATCATGATAATATTCCTTGCAAACATTCTCCAACTTTCAGTAAGGATGTTGGTGTGCACTTTCATGCTAACATTTAAGATTGTGTTTTACTTTGTAAATCCGGCTAATCTACACCACGAAAATATTTATATGCTCAATATGCTCATGAAATAAGGAATAATGTGACATGGGTATATATTTTTTCATCATTTCAAGATGCTGGTCCTACTTTCTCCTTAACGTTTCATTTTTTTCTTCAGCGAGAAATGAGGTCAACCAGACTCAGAGGAACATAAATAAGCGACAAAATAACATCAGAAAAGGGGAAGCCGTTAGGGTCTTATACTCACTTGTCGTGATATAGTCCTAACGTAAACGTTATAGTTATTTTGGCAGACGATCTAAAGGTTATAAATATTCCCTAATTCCTTCGCTGTAATTGTTATAATAACTGACAAAGAAAGGTTTGAAAAACTCTTTTCTTCTGCTAAAACGTTAAAACTTTTAATGTACATTTAATTGAAAAATGTGCATGTCCTAAATTTTACCCCGAACATACTCCAAATCAGCTAAAGTTTGGTATGTGATGATGATATTTCTAAAATAAGCCCATACATATAAAAAACTACCAGAGTACAACACAATGCTTGTATGTAGCTTAGCTATCACACAAAACATCTTTTTTCTACAAACTCGCAGTGCAGTTTCTACCCTGAAAATCATTCGCTCTAGTGAAGCTGTTCACTTGTGTCATAATGTTTAAACATCTTTTTTCTACCAACTCGCAGTGTAGTTTCTACCCTGAAAATCATTCGCTCCAGTGAAGCTGTTCACTTGTGTCATAATGTTTCCCATTTGAATTTTCAGGAAGTATGAACATCAGAGCTTTAGCATGCTCTCTAGGAGGAAACCCTTTCGCTTCCAATCAGAGATTCAGATCATTGGTCACACTTTGCTTATGTATTTCCATTTCCTGCATTCATGGAGCTGATGTTGAAGGATTTCAAGAGTGGGATGATGATGAGATAAACGACAATGTCACTATACCCCATACTCAATATCAACATGAAAACTTTCATAAATATATTTACCAAAACCCTTGTAATGTTTGGTTTATAATCATTGATACTTCTAAATATTATATCAACAATACAAGTTTATTCAAGCTTGCTTGCTGAAAGTAAAATCTCTCCCTGAGAAATAGCTGAAAGATTATTTGTGCAATGTTTGGAACCTTTTGGCTGATAAAACTTTTAATTTCATAACAAAATAAAATATAATTGCATAGATTGGTTATTGGAGACGGGTTAAAAGTATTAACTGTCATAAAAATCTAAGTTGCTGAAATCGCAATGTCCGAGCAGCCACGAAAAGTTTCCTGTGAGAAAATACAAAGCTGAGATTGTATACACATTCCTGGCATAATAGCCAGCAGTAATTTAATAAGTAAAGTACAAATAAATGTATACCTGTGGCCCGCAGCCAACAGCACTTGTTCCATTGTTACAGTCTCCGTAATTATTGCCTAGACGTATTACATAAATGCCAACGGTATCAATCGATAAACAACTTTTCATACTTTTATTAATGTATCCATTCTGCATCTTCTAAGGCAAGCGCATATCGATTCTGTGAAAACAGAGTTTTACATACCTGCGCTATAGTGCCACTGAAGGACGCAATGTTCACACAATACATCTTCAGGAAACTTGAGGTTTATCCTATACCAGTGTGCTCCCAAATCAGGAACGGGGAATTTTGTGCCGGAACCATCTGCTAAAGATAGCAAATATTGATCGAAGCAGTCCTCTGACTCTGTTTGTGTCGCATCTTCCAGCTTACAGAGCCGAAACTCAAAGAAGCCCAAGTGGCCAAACGTTAGCTCTACGATGGCAGGAAACTCTTGGCCTTTCTTGTAACGTCTACTTATTATGCCCTTTCCATATTCTCCCTTGTGTTCGTTGGTCCTTGGTCTTGTCATGTTAAATTCATCACCACACAACCCACACTTGCCACCATTAAACTCATGTTGTAACTGGAAGGAAACACATGCAACAAAAATTATCATGATAAGTTTTTAATTACAGGGAAATCATGGAGGATGACTTATGATGATGATGACTTACAGTGAAACCCCCGCAGAAGAGCTCATTGTCGTTATAATTAATTGGTGGGTTCTGCTCTGCAAATTCTGGAAATCTCCAAAGGGAAGATCGATTTGGAGGTTCCATTAAGCGTCCGTGGCCCGAAACTTGGCTGACTAGAAGAAGCAAGCAAGACAGAGTAGTGATGGTAGAAACCATCACATACAAGGAATACGAAAGAATGGAAGAGCGAGAGCTACAACCACCACCACCACCTCCAGACATCACCATACTTGCAGAATTAAAAATGTAACAGTACTAGTTTCGTTGGGATTGACCTTCAACTACTATTCCTACCACTGCCGTATGGATAAAAATAAAAATACTAGCAGACCAGTCTTTTTCTCACTGGGTTTACAATAATTAGTAATTTGAAGTTCAACTTGTAAGCTCTCTACTTTGGGATAAAAATGCTCTAAATTGGCCAGCGAAAAAAAAATCCAAATTAAACAAACAAAGTGGCTCACAAAGTTGTACAGAAAGACAAAGAACAAATATATAGCTTTGCCAGAAATTTAGCGATGCTTATCTTCACGTGAATAAGTTATTATAATAAAGATGATTGTTACATATGCGTTCGTTTATACATATGTTACTCCTTAAGTGGAAGCTCATCACTTTGTAGTTTGTATCATCATCATCACATCATGCTGGGAAGTGATTGATGGCAAAGATAACAGGTTTAATAATAATTAGCAATTTGAAGTTCAACTTGTAAGCTCTCTACTTAAGGATAATAATGCTCTAAATTGGCCAACGAAAAAAAAATCCAAATTAAACAAACAAAGTGGCTCACAAAATTGTACAGAAAGACAAAGAACAAATATATCTTTGCCAGAAATTTAGCGATGCTTATCTTCACGTGAATAAGTTATTATAATAAAGATGATTGTTACATGCGTTCGTTTATACATAGGTTACTCTTTAAGTGGAAGCTCATCACTTTGTAGTTTGTATTGTATCATCATCATCACATCATGCTGGGAAGTGATTGATGGCAACGATAACGCAACAAAAATTAGCTCATCAAGTTGAAAATGGAACATTTTTATAAATATTTCAGTGTCAGGGTCACTGTAAAAGGTATTATTTCCAGTCGTAATAATAATATCATTGGATGATGGTATTACGAGTACATGCAAATACAGCAGACATTCAGACGTTTAATATCACCTTACAAGTTTATCGACATTTTTAGCGAGTAGTTCTTATCATGAGTGCTTGTACTTTATTATACCTGGAACAAACCCTTGTTTGTTTCACACTATTTACACAATAGAAATCATGTTTTGAATGCTTTGTTTTAACGTGCATGATACAGATTACATATTATACAAAAGGCCATTCGTTAAAACACAATGAACTTGCCTATCCGTGTACAATCTAAATTACTTAATAGTAGTTGTACCCAATTTTACGTTTTGCTTACCACACTGGTATAATATGGTGTAAATTGAAGATGTTACGTTAAATGAAAAAATATGCAAATGTCCCTAGTTTGTTGACCTATGATATAAATGTTAAGTATTGCATAACCTCTGGCGATTCTAGAGGGAATACTTTCATACGAATAATTTCTTCAAGCATGTTGAAGGTGTATGATTGAAAAAGATTTTCAACTGTTATTACATTTTAAACTTGTTTACAGTTTGTTTTTGAGTTTGACTTTATTTATTCGTACGGTTTCATCATAACCCGCATGTATGATGAGAAGAAACAGTAATTAATAAGTTTTCCGTAAAAGTAAAGTATCAAAATATATTAGGACAACAAGTAGAATATCGGAATTAAGACAATGCGTGTAGGGATATTAATTAATAACAAGTTTATGGTGTCCTGCACCAATACAATAATTTCTTCAAGCATGTTGAAGGTGTATGATTAAAAAGATTTTTAACTGTTAATATTACATTTAAGTTTTTTTACAGATTTTTTTAGTTTTGACTTTATTTATCGATTCTTTCGTAAAGTTTCATCACAACCCGTATGTATGATGAGAAGAAACAGTAATTAATAACTTTTCCGTAAAGTATCAAAATATATTAGGACAACAAGTAGAATATCGGAATTAAGACAATGCGTGTAGGGATATTAATTAATAACAAGTTTATGGTGTCCTGCACCATTTTATATGTTTTAATTTTCCAGCCCCAAAAACCCTTTCATGAGAAGTGTTGAATTTGAAATGCCTAGGCAGAAATTTTTCTTACAGTTTCATCATAACCCGTATGTATGATGAGAAGAAACAGTAATTAATAACTTTTCCGTAAAAGTAAAGTATCAAAATATATTAGGACAGCAAGTAGAATATCGAAATTATAGTTAAGAAAATGCGTGTAGGGATATTAATAACAAGTTTATGGTGTCCTGCGCCATTTTTCCTGTTTGAATTTAATACTAGCACCAAAGCAGCCTTTCGTGAGAAGTGTTGAGTTAGAAATGCTTACGCTGAAATGACAATATCTGCACATCCACGGAACTCTTCCTGGGGTCCACATCCTACTCCCTCACTACCATCTTCGCACTCTCCCCATGAGTTTCCTAAAATATTATTTCAATATGCTTCAATTATCCTTTAATTGAAATTAATAAAATAACTGCTGAATGGACCCTAACCTGTCTTGTAGTACCACAACAAGGAGCACTTGTCGCATGTCAAGTCTTGTGGCAATGTCACGGTTGTGTTGATATAACCTAAAGCATTGTCGATCGGGTATTCATAGCTGAATTCGACATCATTTTCTTGTAGAATTGGGAGCCGGAACAAGTCAAAACACGCTTGGGTCTCTACGTCAGAAGAATTTCTTAAAGGGCAGATTTTAAATTCAAAATGGCCTAAATGGGGTGCTGTCAGTTCTACTCCAATGGAAATGTTTCTAAAGTGGATAAAAAACGAAGTATTAGCATTGCCATATTGAAAATACTTAATGTTAAGCCGTCAAGTGAACATTAATAAATTAATAAATTTGAAATTTTGAATATTTCTAAAGTAGATAAAAAACGTAGTATTAGCATTGCCATATTTAAAATACTTAATGTTAAGCCGTCAAGTGAACATTAATAAATTAATAAATTTGAAATTTTGTTGAAATCTATCACTTACTGTCCCTTCTTATAATATCTGCTGATGACGCCATTCCCGTAAAGACCACCGTTTTCGTTTTCACGTGGCTTTTTGTCAGCCCAGTTGTCACCACATTCACCACATCTTCCTCCATTCTCATTGTATTGAACCTGGGAACATAGAAATAAGAAAAATTCAAACTAACTTGCTACAATCAAACTAAATATTGAAGAAAGTTGATAAAATTCAAGTAGCATTAAACTTACGTCCTTTGATCCACAAAAGAGTTGATTATCATCGTAATTAACGGGTGGTCTGTAAATGTGAAATTCTTCGAATCGCCATAAAGATGATCTACCTGGAGGCTCTAAAAGGCGTCCGTGTGAATTTACCGTACCTAAATAGCCCAATGCAACAAATGTCAAAGCTGGAATAAGAAATAGTTTTGCCATTTTCTGTTTGGAGTTATTTTAGATTTTGTCTCTTGATATGGATTAATCAGAAGAGGATGAAAATGCAAAAAGAGCAGTTTTACGAATATACTGTTAAACTTCAGTGGGCCCGGTATTTATGTTCTTTATAGTCAGGGGAAAGGCACTTGACACTTCAGTCATTAGCATGTCATGCCATTTGCCATACAATTTCAATTGTATTTATTTAATATTATTTATCTGAACATAATACCAAAGTCAACTTGAGTTCCCTACCTATTATTCGATTGCTGGGATTATCGATGGATAACAAGGAAAATCCGAAATTTCNACCTATTACTCGATTGCTGGGATTATCGATGGATAACAAGGAAAATCCGAAATTTCTGTCAGTTTCTTTTTAAACAGCGAACGTGAAAAGCGCCTGCTTCCAAGTAAATACGATGTAGTAACATGATCTCATTTGTTATTTACAAGTTTGATCAGGAGTCAAAGTTTGAAACGTACTTTCAAATGTCATTTCTTGTCAGCTTTGAGATAAAGCCAGTAAATTCTCGATAACCAACATGGACTTAAAATATACCATTGCTCAATCCATGTATTATATTAAAAAGATTGAATTTGTATATATTACAAGTTTTTTCCTCCACCAATCTACAAACATATAATGTGCTTTTAAAAGCAGGCATATAATTTATTTTCAATAAATTTTCGATTCCAAAGTTCATTATTATAAGCATAGGCAATTTTGCCCCTCGATATGATCAGGAGTCAAAGTTTGAAACGTACTTTCAAATGTCATTTCTTGTCAGCTTTGAGATAAAGCCATTAAATTCTCGATAACCAACATGGACTTAAAATATACCATTGCTCAATCCATGTATTTTATTAAAAAGATTGAATTTGTGTATATTAAAAGTTTTTTCCTCCACCAATCTACAAACATATAATGTGCTTGTAAAAGCAGGCATGTAATTTATTTTCAATAAATTTTCGATTCCAAAGTTCATTCATATAAGCATAGGCGATTTTGCCCCTGAATTAAATCATCGGTGTACAAAGAAATGCTGGATGCAAGTAACAATTTTTAAGCAAATAATAATATTTTCATGCATTTTCAAGTCTCTACTATTGTTTTTACACGCAGTACTACATGATGAAATCATGTATTCATTCCAAAAAAATTGCACAATAAACTGCGATTCGTTTCAGAAGGAAAGCAACGGGCTCTAATCTCTGTTGATAGTCTACAACAACGCAATAGTTTTTCTTTCGGTTGTGTCAGAAAGAATTATATTTTAATGCAATAATCTCATAATTTACAATCCCCCAAATACTATTGTTTTTACACGCAGTACTACATGATGAAATCATGTATTCATTCCAATAAAAAAATTGCACAATAAACTGCGATTCGTTTCAGAAGGAAAGCAACAGGCTCTAATCTCTGTTGACAGTCTACAACGCAATAGTTTTTCTTTCGGTTGTGTCAGAAGGAATAATATTTTAATGCAATAATCTCATAATTTACAATCCCCCAACCCACGCCTTAAAAAAATTTGCCAACCCAGCCACAGATTTTCACCATGCTTTTGCTTCTGTCTGGCAAAATAAATATTGGAAACATATTTACTTTCTCGAGTTCATGGTCTAATACTACTTACTCAATTCCAAAAACATTTATACTATAATGAATCATCAAAGCTAACTAAGCTAATTTACGAATTCCTCAGATATTCATTGTTTTAATATGAATTCAATCATATTAATGACATTTCATTGGGATTACCTCTAATCAATCACTCAACTCGATCATAACTCTTGGAACGGTTTTTTCATTTATTAATAACTTACAGACTACAAAAAACATTCGTGGAATACTGTTTTTTATCATAATCCCCCTTAACAAGAGCGTGGTTCTCAAGCTCTCATTGTTCAGATCAGATGTAAAATTTGCATTACGACGAATAGATTGATTACCAAATATGATATGTCAAGTGCTTACAACTTGAAAAAAGGTTAAATTAAGACAAATACTTTAGTGGCAAATACTGAATTCGCCCCAGGCATATTAAACGACGCGTTCCTTTATTGTCAGTAAACTTCACTGCGACTAACAATATATATATATATTGCTGAATTAATCCAATGCGCTTGCTATGAATGCTGCTGCATTTCCCATTGCATTGTTTTTTGTCACTGTTGTTAATTTATTTAAAACTGTCATACCGTTTTTTGACGACGCGCTCACCTTTTTGTTAAGAAGAATGCACCTGCCATGTGCCATTTTTTGCCTGTTCACTAATAAATAGCTATTAACCAGTAAAGAGATAATGATGCTGCTACACTGGTGAGTTGGTACAGGTAATACGTATTCGTATTTATCAGGAAGGAATTAATTTGTATCCTATATGCATCGTTCATGGCAATTCAAGTTCGTGTGGCAAAAACTACTCGGACAGGTAGAAATCCCCAAGAATGTACACATCTGATGAGCTGCATGCTGCATATTGTGTACCTCGGCTCAGAGGAAGATTGAAGAGGAACAATGCTGATGATGTGAGTTTTGTAATTTGCAAATGATCGTTAAAATAACTACCTGTTGCTTTTATAGTTGTAAACGTTTTGGAAATCTTTGCGTGTGTGATGTACTTTCCAGCATTATTAACAGTTTCTTTATATGTATATATGTGAAGAATGCATACTATTTGCTAATTTCGATTCTTCCCTGCAGTTGAGTTGGCTATATGGCTAATAAGTACATGACTCACACAATGCATCCAGCTGCCGATGATGACGACTGAGGCTTTTGTTGTTCATTGCGCATGCAAAAAAAA
>JAANSP010003534.1:0-11181 GCA_036850745.1 Homidia socia
CATGAGCATTATTGATGATTAAAATTTCATCTACGACAAGTCTTTCAGAATCCAACCAAGCGTTAACTTAATTACCAGACCTGTTGTTGTGGGCATTACTGACGTGTCGCTTAAGATTGCCAGACTGGCCATATTCTTTCCCACAGACAGCACATATAAACGGCTTTTCTCGCAAATTGCAGGTTGTTCGAGTAAAAAAACCCTTTTGGGCAAAACCGACATTTATGTGGCCGTTTTCGGGTATGTTTTCTCATGTGGCATAGGAGGTCAGTATTTAAGGCAAACTTTTTACCACAAAGTTCACAGGCATGTTCTTGATCATCATGACTCATGTGCGCGCGTTTCTTGTGTTCAGATAGGATACCCTTTTTATTGAATGTGCTGGGACAAACGTCGCATGAGAAGCGTTGAGGTTGCTCAGAGTGAAGATAAAGATGAATGGAGAGATTAACGTTCCACTTGAATGATTTAGAACACTTGGAGCACTTGAAGTGTGTTTCCTTCTCATGTGTTTTCTTGTGCTGCCCATGTCTGCGGACGTTGTAAATGCACTTGGATAAAGGGTGCATTTGTAGCTTTTTTCCATTGTGTGCTTTCTCTAAATGAGGCCATAAAGTGTAATGGGTTCCTTGTAGTTGGAAACTTTCCATGCAGTAGCTGCTTTCATATTCTCGATTTTCTACGTATGTTCTTTTATGCCGAGCTAAATGCGATTGATCCCCAAAGCACTTTTGACAAATATCGCATGCAAATGTTTTTTCTCCTGTATGTATCAATTCGTGCCTGATTTTGCTACTCTTAGTTGAAAATTCCTTGGGACAGATGCGGCAAAAGAACAGTTTCTCTTGAATGTGTGTAAGCAAATGGGTGAATAAGTGGCTGCCGGACAAAGCTTGCCCATAAAAGAGGCATGTTTCTTTACTCCGTGGCCTTCAAAAATTAAATGATGTGCTTATTTATGATAGTAAATGACAGCTTAACTTTGTTGAAGATTGTACTTTCGAAAGACTGTTGGCTCCCTTACTTCATTTAAATGATAGCAGAGGGAAGATATGTACCAGTTGATCAAGGACCGAAAGATGACCTGGACATTTTACATACTTTACCGCAAAACACGGGTAAAACGTTTGCATATATATTTGCACCACTGTCACTATATTATTACTATTGCTTCTGCTATATGCTATAATAATATGCACTGCCACTGTAAATAATTACACGTTTACATTTAATGTCACTATTTATTACATTTTATTAAAAAAAGTTAAGCTATCCAAACATATTATCGATTACTTAAAGCATATACACATAATTATATATATATATAAATCCGGTCCTGTAAATAAATAAAATGAAATTAGATGATGACGATGATGCACTCAAGTATAGTAGAAAAAATGTTTTTTTCCGCTGCTGTTACTGTACATACCAACATAAAAACGTGTCATTTTAACTTGGGGGCATTGTTATGGGGGTGCGTCCAACGGTTTGTGCGCGTGGGATGACGTCTCAGATTATATGGAGCTAATGATGAAATAAGTAGAAAGAACACATATAGTTGCATGCACATATAAACATATTTATTGATTTTGCCAATTATTATTATTGTTATATAAGCACCACCACCACTTTTATTCTACATTGACCACACAATCACCTCTATCATTATTATTAGAATGCTGTTGTTGTTGTTTGCTTGCACGGGCAAAAATAATGTCATCTTCATCCTCCTTATCTTCCTTTTGTCTTTGCTGCTGCTCCTCTGTAACAAAAGGTCGTAAAGGGACCCATTCCCTTTCCAAGTCTAGTGTCATTTCTTGCAGTCCTCCAGATCCAACAACAAGGTCATTTTCATCCAAGTGAACAGGATTCTCCTGGAGAAACTCGTCAATTTGTTGGTGACGTTGCGACCTAACGGGAGAGGGCTACGTGGCACAAAACTATGGTACATTTTTAAAGAAATATACATGATGATGATGATGATGACACTCAGAATAGCAAGCAGGTGTGAAGTGGCGTTTAAATAATTGAATTCACCTGTAACAAAAAATAGTGGTGGTGAGTGGGGCATTATGGACCAAGTTATGGTCAGGGCGGTCACGCCACCATCAAATTGCAAACATGCAGTTGGAAAAGGATCAACAGCCAATTCCGTGATGACAGCCAGTTACCACCAGCTTCCACGAAACGGAACGCAAGTAAGCTCGTCGTAATCCTCATCACATTCTATACTTTACCTCATTTTTGTTTGTCAGCTAGTCAGCTCAGTCGAGCACTTCTGTTATTTTCCAGAGTAATATAATAAAAGTTATAGTTAATACTACTCTTTTGAACTATCACACGAACCTTTAATTTTATATTACAGTTCGTAATAGTACAGCGAGTAAAAAATACATGATGAGAGTAGTGATGCCGTAACTGAACATAACTCAGTTGAAATTTTCATTGCATTTTCTACAAAACTATTATGTAAAAACGATGTACCTCGAGCAGGATTCGATCCTTAAACGTTTGCGATGTAAGTCACAGAAGCCATAATATGATAAAGTTAGCCTCTTTCTGGCTCAAGTTGTATAACCACACATATTTTAACATTCTTTTTTCTTTCTTGGAAGAAACGTTTCTTACTTGACAAAATTTTCACCGAATTAGGATTAAACATAATTATATATGACTATACATAGAAAATGCCGAATGCTGACCAGTAGCTAATGACAAAGCGTAGATGCATTACTAGTTAATGCAATATAGTGCCATACCTTTGTTATTTTGCACTTTTCACACTTAAGACGTTGAACGTTATCAGAATGATCAACTCTTTATCATCATGCATATATTATGTATTTTTATTATGACAGAGATAAAATGTAGCCATTATTTCCTGCTTAATTAGATGAACTAGTTCTCTGCGGGCGTACGCACACATCATTTGACTGAAAACCAGCCAACACCCTGCTTTTTAAATAATTAAATTAAATTAAATTTTACCAAATTTTTGGCTCNTTGACTGAAAACCAGCCAACACCCTGCTTTTTAAATAATTAAATTAAATTAAATTTTACCAAATTTTTGGCTCTATTGTACCAAAAATGAAAATGCTTCCTAGCTCTTTCTAGTTACATCAGTAACTAGCTGCGTCCACTACACCGAATGTGGAACCTGTTTAATCAATAAACGCATTTTTATTCAAAATGTTCAAAAGCAGTTTGAGTGCATTAGCTGGTCCGAATATGAACACACGTTCGCCAGAAGAGCATTCCGGACTATTGACCGTTACGGAACACTTTATAAGGTATTAACAACTCAATCATACTGTAAGTTTAAAAAATCATTTCCTTCCATTGATTTTATATTTCACGTTTAAGGAGTTACAAGGGCAGAAAGTGAGACAAGCGGCAACCCACAAACAATATCCAACAACCGCTACAATATCATTGCCGCAGCCAATGACTGCAGTTACTCCAACAACTCCATTGCCACAGCTACCTCTGCTCAACTACTATCAACAACTATTAACTACAGGTCCTCCAACATCAACTGAATTTCCACAGCCAACACTGCTGCCAATGACTGCAAGTCCTCCAACAACAACTGCATTGCCACCTTCAAAAGCTGTAGCTATTCCAACAATAACTACATTACCTCCGCCACCACCAATCACTGCAACTACTCCATCATCTCCATTTCCACAGCTACCGTTGCTGCCATTAACTACAAGTCCTCCAACAACTGCTATTCCACAGTCATTGTCATTAAATTCACCTCTTCAAAACAAAACGGCAAAGCCACTGCAAACAACTACTAGTCGGAAACTGCCGGAAGACATTACTACCACAGACCCGCTTGGTAGCTCTACAGCCAAATAAAATTCCACTATACAAAGCAGGGTCAAAAATTTCAAAACTACTCAACCAATTCGGCTACGTGATGATTCAAAACTTTCAAAAATAAATATTATTAATTTGTACATGATATCTATACTAAATAATTGTTACAATTATCTGTTATTTTGTTTCGCATTTGATTATAGAGACTGAAGGAAGTGTGATAGTGCGAAGATTTCGTTTGCGACAATTACCTCTCACAGAGCGCACAATGCGTAGAGAAATAAACAGAATTCTCTGTCGTCTGGCCTACCTGTTTCTTGTATACAAGCAAACGTGGAATTTAGGAGCACAATATGTTAAAATGGAAATCTCCAACCCAATGATGACACCCACTGAACTTTCCAAGTCGTTTAAAAGATAAAAAATCAGAATTTGAAACGATCAATTTGAATTTACAAAATTTTTTTATTTACCAATGAAGTGGTACTTTGTTTTTAGTTGCCAATATTTGAACAAATTACTTGCCAATTAAAATAGCGTCATCATGAATGAAAATCACATTTACATATAGTTTGCTAGATATTACATTTAAACACTGAAATAATAACTAATTCTATACTAACATCGTAAATGATTTATAAAATCTAAATTATAAACTAAATTATATACTGACGTTATACTAACTATTAATTTTTATATAATTTACTATGATAAATTGAATTAAGTTACCATTACTAACTAATTGAATGATTAACTAAATAATAATACTAATTATAACAATATTAGGTAGCTAAATGACAATATTTTTGTTATACAAAATAGATTAGTGTTCGAAAAATAAAAACAACCTTACAATGTCAGTTTTGAAAAAAATTTGATCTTTCAACTCGAAGATAATAGCGAATCATCCTACGTTTTACACAAATGTTTGACTGTGATCCTATACGTAAAGAAAATAATTTTTAGTGTGTTAACAACCTAAAATACGCTATCAAAGAATATCTTCATTCCTCACCATCATCCTCATCATCAGCATCTTCAGTGACATTGTTATGTTCCATTTTCACTTTGACAGTCTCGAATGAATTTTCTCCTCCTTCAGTTTTGCACTTAACGGAGAGGTGGACATCCTCTTTGTTGATCTTAGGCGAGATGTTTTCTGGAAAGATCCCACTTGTCAACGTTTTCATTTTCATTTACGACAAAAACACCCTCAATGTCACTTTTTTTAGACTTGGCGATGGTTGATTCGCCAAATGTTTGATTTTCTTTATCACAAGGTTGCTTGTTGCAGAAATAGGTTGCTACAACAGTTTGAAGGGACGAAGTTTTATCATTTCCCTAAATTTACCAAGAACTAAACAAACAAAACGTATTGCAACCAAATATTAATTTTTACAATCTTCGGATTTTATAAGAAAAGATTATGAGAAGTTTACTTGAGCTTGCTGGGAACTTGTATTCTCCAGCTTACTAGTTTCCGTATTTGGCGTCACTTTTTCGGTTCGCTGAAAAACTTTATAACTGTCATTCTACAAACAGTCAAAATAGAAATAAATAAATGCTTAGAAATTAAAAGTTTTAGATCAAACACTATCATTTGTAAAAACAAAAAATGTACCAAACTCATCTGCAAGCACAACGGATAGTCACCTACGCATAGTCATAGTCATAGTTACAACTCTTCTTCAAGTTGGCTAATAAAATTTTCTTTGATGGGTTGATGCTCCATTGCTGTTTGCAATCTAAGAATAGAAAGTTTTAACGTTTGGCTCATCGATATTCTATATATATATATAATTACACTACTGAAAAAAATCTTGGTTCTATTCGTTAGCAGTCACTAATGAGCAGTGTACATATTTATTGTAATCATGTAACTGATTACCATGTAATTTTATTTATTCTGCACAACAAATCGTTAAATGCAGTTCATTAATACGCACAACAACATTTTAAAGACCCTGCATTGATTAGTAATTTATAATCTTTAATGTCAATTACTGCTTGCTAAACGAATCCCAAAGACCTTTCTGATTGCAATATTACTCATATAAGGACATATATTGTACATCACCGATAAAACCTAAACATGTTAAAACATTGCAAGTTGGTGACACAGTGCTTGCAGATGCGTTTTGTTGTGAAATGAATACACTAGAACAATGATCTCCTCTTTGCCAGTCATCATTGTAGCCAGTAACTGTTAATACTCTTGGTTTTATGATTTCAATCCAAAAATGAGCTGCTTCAAAACGGACGGTCAGACGACAGAAAATGTTGCAGACAGACCCACACACCGAGAGAGGTTCATTCACAAGCTTCAAATATCAATATGTGTTATCAAAAAGTGTGAAACTGCAATTTCCTGCGACATCCCTATGCAACACAAAAGCTGATTGTGTCATTGCAAATGATCTTTCAATTAGTTCTTGCAAATAATGACTGGATCGGATATTGCAAAAATTGAACTAGGTATAAAACCTCAAGTGCCTCACTATGTATGCATTTTATGCACAGCCGCGTTAATAAGTTGCATTTCCGTAACTTACGCTTTCGATGTTACGTTACATTAATCAACTTAAGAAAATCAAGAATTTTTAATGTCAAGAGCTGAAAAACACTGTCACTGATAAACAGACGCCACAAAAATCAACAAGTTACTTCACATGCATTAACAGGAGTGAAACTACAGTTTCATAATACGTCATACTCATAATGCAACGCAAAATCTGACTGTGCTTTATTGCATGGAGCCTTACAATTAATTTTCCCTATGCAACGCAAAAGCTGACTGTGTCATTGCAAATGGTCTTTCAATTAGTACTTGCAAGTAATGACTGGAACGGATATAGCACAAATTAAACTAGGTATAAAGCGCCTAAAATATTTATGCATTTTATGCACAGCCGCTGTAATAAGTCGCGTTTCCGTAATTTACGTTTTCGATATTACGTGTTGTTAATCAACTAAAGACAATTATGAATTTTTAATGTCAAGAGCTGACAAACACTCTCTGTCACTGATTATCAGACACCACAAAAATCAATAAGTTCCTTCACAAGGTTCATCACTTCATATACATTAACAAGTGTGAAACTACAGTTTTATAATACGTCATAATGCAACGTAAAATCTGACTGTGCGTAGATGCATTGAGCCTTTCAACTGATTTTAAGATCATTAGTTCTTGTAAGAACTGAAGACGCTAAACAAAATAAACTAGGTATAAAACATTTTACCCGCCTAAAATATTTATGCCATTAGTGTACAAGAGCGTTAATAAGCCGGTTTTCCGTAATTTACTTCCTGATATTACATGTCATTTATTAATCAAGTAAATGGCGCAATTACAAATTATGTGAATACATATGACAAGCACAGACAAACACACTGACACTGACCGAGAGACACTGGCGTAAGTACGTAATTTGATGACACTAGAAAAATAATAATGATTATCTAACTAGATAATCTAATTTCCAGTTAATTTTTAAAATTTATATTAAGAACATTTTAGGTGCATTTTTTAAGGTGCTAATGCTATGCTTCGAAACGATATCAGCGTATGTTATACAGTGTCGAGTACAATAACCTATTTCTGGAGTGGCAAGCAATAATCTGTGTTTTGTATAAACAATTGACAGTATGTACAGCTAACTATATAGTGGCAAAGTATGTAGTTCACTAAAACTACCACATTGTCGCTCACGGCACTAACCATGTTATGGTTTTCATGTTTGTATGTAGGTGGCGTAATATAATCAATGTTATTTGAGATGCTATTATTATCATCATATACGTGATCACATGACAACAAACAGAGCTGTCGTAATCACGGATTACATGTAATCCAAAACGTGGGTTACGAATTACAATCCAAATCCGTAATCCAACTCCAACATTGAGAAGGATGTAATCCGTAATCCGTAATCCCACGGAAAAATTTTCCCAAGTAATCCCAAAAGTAATTTAAATTTCAAATAACAGAAAATGGACTAAAAATACGCTTGACGCGCTTAAAAATGAGTAAATTTACGCTAAAAAGCATATTTTCCTTTGACTATGCCATTTTACTATATATTGTTGTGACTAAACCGACAGCATTTGCAAAATTCTAACCTACATTTTAGTTACAGTAATCCCAAATTGTAATCCGTAATCCCAATAAATTTTTGGAGGTACTGTAATCCAAGTGAGTAATCCGTAATCCCCATTTTGGAAAAGTGTAATCTGTAATCCGTAATCCAAAGGAAAATTACTTGGGATTACGCAGCTCTGACAACAAAACTAAACACTGCTTGCAAATAGCAATATTATAACGGAATAAATCTTATTCGAAACACTTGCTCGCCAGTATAAATAGCACTTGTCAAAATATAACCTCAACCAATTCTATTTTTTGTGCTGATTGTTGTGACAGTAAGTGAAATCCAAATAAGCTATGGAAGACCAAAAATTTGTAATAAACACGTACCATCTCCAATGGTGAACATTCCTGCTTTTTCACCGTTTCAGCTTCGGGAACAGCTGTTAGAAAATGTTTTTGGCATTCTTTTCAATTTTCTTGTGAATGCCTGTAACAATGATGCTGTGTTTTCATTTCGATTTTCTGGTATTGCCATCAAACAAATGTTGGAGTATATAGCATCGAAGAAGTTTATTAACCGATACTCCTTGGAGCAAGTACGATTCAATTCTGAAATAAGATTTCTGTAAAGGTTCCTAATGGTTGTTAATTCATTATCATTCTATTTTAAAATTTCAGTGCGTCAAAGATTATGTGATTGCCAAGAAGAAGAAAATAGATGACCTGATCCAGCTAATGGACGTGTAGGGAAGCTTGGGACTTCACGATCGAGACAATACTATTCTTCGAGACAATCCTGCATTGTTTATGATTGAGTATTTATAAGGTGAAGACTGAAGAGGTGTTGGACATCATTTTCAAGAAATCGGATGTAACTCAAAAATCTTGGGACATCAAAGAAAGGCTTGCTTCCATGGAACCATCCTTCCAACCATCCAACCAACCATCATTCCAGCAACCAACAACCGTTAGACTGAATCAGTACAAAGTTGGCGAAGAACGAGTGATCGACCCCGACTACCAAGTGCCAGGTGAACCTGTGAAGTACTACAAGTATGCTAACACATCATATAAATTTCAAAATGGCCCAATTCCGAATGCAATAGCGTACACCGTCAATGACTGCAAGAATAAAATACGAGCACCATTTCAAAATAAGGATAACTTCAGACGTCATTTGAAAGTAAGTTATGTTCCAAAATGACAGCTGAAAACTATTAGGATGGACTGTCCAACCCAAACAAAAAACATTGTTGTACTAAATGCTTATCGTGTTTGAATATTTACGCAGCAAGCACATCGAATGGAACTCAAATTAAAACCAAGCCCCTACTCCGATTGGACAAACCAAAATACAATCGTTCTTTGCAAAAGCAAAAGCAGCTCAGCCAATTGATCTCAGAATCAAAACAAACCTTGACCAAACTATCTGTGACATGGTGTGCGTAGAGGGTTTGCCATTGAATTTCGCAAATGGGTTGGGTTTTTCGAAATCTGGTAAAATCCTGTATTGGGAATACAAACATAATAACAAGGCCAACAGTGAAAGCACGAATTCTTTGGGACAAACACGGCAAAAGAACGGCTTCTCTTGAATGTGGGTTAGCAAATGCCAAAATAAGTTGGCGAATGTTTTCTCACAAAAGAGGCATGTTTCTTTTCTCTGCGCCCTACATGAAAATAAAATATTTAGAATTGTTCAGAGAACAAGAAAAAACTCTCAGATATTTGTTTCGAAATCTCGCTCTAGACTTTGGTTGCGTGAGCAGGCTACAGGAATAATTCACTATTTTAGTTTTTATCAGACGAAGGTTTACTAAAACATTTGGAGCAGAACTCTATCACCAAAAACGACTTCACCAGCTTTCAAACTGTTTCAGAAGAATAATATTAGTGATTTAATTTGTGATTTTTATAACACAGTAAACGTTTTGCCTACCTTTCTCTAAAACCAAATTTAACACAAAACACCATACATGAACTGAACATGAAAAAAACAAAACTCAGCTGAATTGTCAAAAAGGTAGTAGCTCCTTCTTTAGATATCTCGTAAACAAGGTGAGCACAGCATACATATTTGGGATTACCATTTTAAAATAATGTACAACACAAAAATGTATGCACAAAGAAGCATGAAATACGTTATTTTAATTTTTTCAATTTTTTATTTAATTTTTTCCGTTAAATCCTTATGTGGCCTTGGTTTACTTTCATTCGCCTGATTATTTACCACATTCCCATCAAACTTAAATGAGTCAGTGCCTTCTAATAACAAATTTAACAGCCAGAGCAGTAGTGTCTTTTGTACCAGCACTCATATAGTAGAGATGCATTCTGCTGCATCACAGGAATATTTTACCAACTTTTCTGAACACAAGCCTAATGTCATTTTGTAATTTTATTTCATTTCAGTTTCATGTAAAACTAAAAGAAGGTCAAGTGCACAAGAAACGGAGCATTGTTTCCTTTAAAAAATACCCCACATAGCACTTTTATTCGCAGGTAGCGAAACGTTCGTGTTTTTACGACAAGGCCATGAAATACAGCAGCAGCAACTGCCTCGTAGTTTATCTTTTGCTCTTTTGCCGAGTAAACTGTACACTTCTATTTCAAACACAAACAATAACTAATTTGCTAATTTTCCCTCATCCGGAAATGACCTCAGCCTTTAATGGTCTCCGACGCTTAAGACCTTAAAGTATATGCACAAACGTTGTTTGTTAGTTTATAGCTCTTCAAATACCTATAGGTTGTGATACTTTAGGGTTGAAAAATGTAAAAATGCTATTTTTATAAAAGCATGTGTAGGTAGTTAACTTTTAAAATGCTACGAAGGACCAAGTCATTTACGTTGACTAAGCGATGTCAAAAATGTTTAAGTGATTAAAATAAAATGCATAGCAAAAAATGGTTTCTTGGAAATATTGGAAATTTATTGTCAGTAACACAATTAGCGTTTTTGTGTGTTCTGACTTGTCAAGAAATATTATGAAGTTTTTTAGTATAAGCATACAGCAAGTCTCGTGAGAAAGAATGGGCAAGGAGACGAATGAGTCTTCCTTTCTTATAATATTTTAGTAGGTATAAAATACTTGGTACAAATAAAACACATACAAGGTTTTCTAGGAAAAAACTTCGTTTGAAAGTTCAGCCACAGTTCATAGAAGGTTCTGGTGGCTTGTTTGACATCATAAAGTTCAAGGTAGAAAAATACAAAGAACATTCGAGTAGTTTCACTCAGAAGGAACGTGATTTTACAGATTA
>JAANSP010003535.1:0-11181 GCA_036850745.1 Homidia socia
AATTTGCAAATAAATGCAGCAGAACAACATGTTTTGAAGCATGCACACACAATTTATTCGCGCATAATACTACTGCTCTGTTTTATGTTGTATCACCGGTACCTGATTGCTATCTCGAGTGTTATAAGAAAAAAATAATACACATAAACACATAATTATGAAACAAATAATGATTTACGTGTAAAAAAGTTAGGGAGCAATAAACTGATAATTATAATTAATCCTTAAAATACATGAATTACTTTTTTTTAGCAAGCTCATTCTAATATCCTAAAGTATTTTTATAGCTTTTCTACAATTTATTGAATATCCCTGCTCGAATGTGTCAACTTATGTAAGGAACATTTTTTATGATCTTTATTATTTACAGCAGAGCAAATTATTTACTTTACAATGATGGATGATGAATGCATTTCATACTTGACGATTTTCAATTAAGTATATTATTTTATATTATGCTTAGGAATTGCAAAAACTTACTCATCATCTTACCCATTTATGATGCTATACTCCTATATTCGTTCGTGTTATCTGTAATCTGTATCCGTACAAAGCTCGATCTGCTAATAAGACAATCTATCCATAAAAAATAGTTACCTATTGCGTCGTTGCATGCAGCATGCATGTAACAATGAAAGAAAATTATAGTACTTTAAAGATGGTATTTGGAAAGAGGATATCCTCATCAGATGAGCACATTCATTAAGTTCATATTATGAGTATAAAAATAGCTCACTCCAGGATCTCGTTTGGCGTCATGTGTCGACGTCTTGCAAACGAAGGCAAGAAATTTGCATTAAGATGAGTTCACAATAATATTATTATGTTTAAAGAACACCCATCAATCACACTTCTATGCGATTTCTTTATACTATTTCTAGTGTCTTTTCCCTGTTACGCCAACGACTACGTTTTCCATTGTTGGTGCTGCTGTGTGTGTATTCATCATCAAAATGAATAAAAAAGAGACAAAAGGACATTCATTAAAATTACAAGCCAACCGAAACTTTTGCAGAAAAAAAACAGTGACACAAACACGCATAATATGCATTACTTTAATGTTACTTTACGTGGATTTTAGAGAAGAGCGCAATAATAGACAATTCTCGTAACATATTTGAATATGTAACTCTTGTAAACTTTTTAACTTAACGTAAAAAGTGAAGTACAAGAAAATCTCTCTCTTTTGCTGCTTGAACATTTGCATATAAAATGAAAACGTACTTACGATTAGCATCATCTCACTAAATTGTATATAGTGATTAGTGATGGTTTGGTAGAATCGAAATTATAAGCAAGTGAAAATGTACCATTTTTATCTTGTAGGAAAATTATAAAGGCTAGTAAATCGGAATAAAAAAATTCTTAGGATTTACCAAACTTGAACTTGGACCCATGCTTCTTAAAAAACTGACTATATGGTTTCATTGTAATGTAAATTTTGTGTAATTTCCAACAAAGATTACAGTTTTATGTACAGTTTGTCATTATTACTCCAAAGTCATTTCACCCCGCTTCTAACCCTCCTCTCTTTAGCTTTTATTATATTGTTTGTTATTATTGTGCTAACGAAATAAACAATGTAATGTTAATATTTGATGCAGATATTGCAGACGTTTTATGCTCTCACTGATCATCATCATAATGATTATCCAAACCCAAGATCCCACCCCCAACATGATGCTGTTAAATGGCTATCCCCGTCCTCTCCCGTTCTGTCATTTGTCAGTCACTGTCGTTCGTTAGAAGAAGCATCAATTAGCAACAAGGAGAAACTTTTTGAAGTTTTCTGCTGAAAAGTTTTCCTTTAACTGTGCTGAAAATACAAAAAATAGCGCATTAAACTAAAAGCACAAAGTACGTTTACATCGTATAACATTATGAGGCGTCTTCTTTCTATCTTCTTTGAAAAATATAGAGTGGCTCAATTATTTCTACACATTTTTTTCAAGTAGCTACATCCGACGTCCACCCACAAAAGTAGTGGTTTCAGCTAACAAGACATTCAATTAAAGCTTTATTACTGAGAGATAAAAAATATAGGTTATCATATCGTTTCCAACTTGAAACATTTAATGATTGCTCTGTATTTACACCTAAGATGACTTTTGGCAAAATTACATGAAAATTCTTGAGTCTTTATCTTACACACATCTGAGGTGATACTTGCAGCATCATAACATAAATCATATCATTCCAATCTACATCCATGCATACATTATCAAGACTCTTCTGTTTCTAAACTGACCAAAAATACGAATTCATACCATGTTTTAAGTAAGTAAAATAATCGTGCACTTTCCTATGCAAAATAAACATGTACAAATATATAAAATAACAAAAAGATAGAGTCGCTCTCACAGTGACTGAATTTAAAACAAACAGTGATGTGCATGCCTAAGTAAAATTAAGTTTTAGAAGAGATATTTTTACTAACAAGCCAAGTATAGCCCCATATGCACACGTGAGGACTTGTAGAAAAGGAACTCACTCACAAAAACAATTATTGTTAAGCTCGTGATGTGATGACTCTGACTGTTGATAAATAGCAGGCCATAACTGTCAGACTAGTTAAAATATGATGTCGGTAGCAATGATATCTCTGTATGCAAGTGCGGATGTATAGAAATAGTACACAGCGCAGTGATTATCATCATTATCAGTGCACACTGTTACTGCCTTTATTTTTGAGACTTTACTGATGGCAGTACTTTATATGACATGCTGCACGTGCTTTACAAGTTGCAAATGCAAAAATAGATTTTACTTTTGCTTGGCGATAAGCACACATCTACAATCTGCATAGGTGTGTGTGTGTGGTAGTATTTACAGCTTGCGGTAAAATATTTATTTAGTGAACAAACATCACAACACCAACAACAATGTGAGAAGAGATATTTTTGGCAGTAGATAATATCTATCACATTTAGTGATTTAACACTAAATTTTGTTCACTAGTGAGATTCTGTATTAATATTTATATAAAGACATATGTACCCGTAATTCTGTACCTCAGTAATTCCTACTGCTTATAGCATTTATCTTTATTTTCGTTTGTTTATATCTGGTATATATGCTTGTACCAACCAAAGTTAAAAGGTAACTCTGAGGGCTTGTAAAAAAGATTTAATTTTTAAGCTGCATTATTAGCATAATAATAAAGCATAGGATGTATGTTGTGACTCGTGAGTTCAGCTTTCAAACAATGAAGGGTTGTGGTTTCGGAGTGACTGCTTGAAAGAATATTTGCATTTGTCAGTGAAACTCAATCACAACATGTAATGTTTTGTGTTTTACAGTATTTTCATGAGTGAGTTGCAGTTGCTCATAAAAATTCATGGTTAATCGCATGGATAATCGAAAAGTAAAATTGTCTTAAAGTAAAAGCTTGTACTTTTTTCAGATAATACACATAGCTTTTACAGTTGGCTCTTGCGTATTTTGATAATTTACCAAAAGCTTTATTTTGATTTTTTAAATAAATAGAAGAATATACGTTCTGACTGAATTTCAATGGATTTCAAAAGTGCAAATCAAAATTTTCAGGAAAAAAAATTGAAAATGTGATAAGTGTAAAAATTTAAAGCCCTATGGCCCTGGACCCTCCTAGAAGAAAAGTTTTTTTTTAAACTTTGAAATGTGTAATTTGTGATCATTTGTTGTATTTAATTGTATTATGTTATCCCAAATTTGTGAAACGTGATTGGTTGTTTTAAACAGTGTACTGAAACGGGAGCAGTATTTGAAAGCGGATAGGGAAAATGTGCTTTCACAAAATTTTTGCTTTTAAAGCAGCATCTTTTTATAACCCACAAAAAGAATGAGCCATCAAATAATAGTTGAGTAAGTTTTGTTTTGACAGCAAAGTTTCACTCGTGCGGTGCACTGAGAAAAAATCATGACCATATCAAATGACTTGCATTGAACATAATGTGGTTGATACTCGCTCGCTAAGGTTTGACGGGTAGTGAGTGAGTGTGTGAATCGTTTAATTTCACCATGTATGAGTTTTACAACAAACGAAAATCGAATTACGCATGAAATCGATATTGATAACTTTTTAAATAACAAATCTTCACATAAAAGGCGAACAAGGCATAAAAACAAAGTTAAAAATTCATAATATTTAATTTTTGCATGCATTTCGTTTGAATTATATTTGTGGTTGTACGATCAAAACAGATAAATTTTTATTCATTGGACAAACAACATGTTTGCATTTGTTTTTCTTTCTTTTTTAAATCGCTGAAACGAGTATTGGGTATCTATTTAATTTACGCATGTGCATGCACATTACGCATTAAAAAATATGCAAATGTCTTGAATCATTTCTTTCAATGAAGACTTTCTCAGAAAAGAATAATATATTTATGAAATCTGCTTAAGTATGAGGCTTATGTAGCGAGAGATTTTATTTTATTTTGGCTTCTTCGGATAACATCATCCTCGCATGTTGCTTTTCGTCGTATTTTTATTTTATATTGTACTCTCTCTACTCTGTACCTGGTTCGACAGTTTTGTTGTTTTTTCTTTGTTGCTAATTATCAAAACCCCTCCTTCCTATACCCTACCTCAAGGAAGTGTAAAAGAAGCAAAAAAATAGTACGTGCCATTTTTTTGCGAGAGATGTTATCACCAGTAGTCTAGCCAAATAATCCAATTTTTGATGCAACCACCGCTGCTACATATAAACAAACGTGCCAACACTGCTTGAATTGGCAGCGTCAGCAGAAAACACCTTAAAATGAAAAGGAAGTTTAGTTCAGAGATAAACAGAATTTTAAGTTGCTCTTTGTACAAAAATACTTAAGAAAATATTGCCTATGCAAAAAGAGAGATTCGTCTTGTTATTTCTTATGATTATTTTGTGCAAAGGCTGTGTGCCTTGCTTGAGTTCACATCAGCGACCGAATAATGACGCAGCATTAAATGCAAAATCCCCTCGTGATTGCTTTTGTTTTCGGTTAGTGAAAAGTCATGAATGTACTCATTAAATGAATAAAACAAACTCTTTTGTGGACGGCGATACACACTGAACCAAAATGGGACCAAGACCACAAATGACCATGATATGATCATATCATCTATCGGCCATCGACAAGCAAGCACACAATTGTATGCAATTGTTTATAATTTTTTTTTGCCTCAAGCTAAAAAATATACCTAATACTCCGCTTTAAAAAATTGCATAGGTCATCATCATATTATTCAGTTATAAAAGAGTCGCAAATTTTAAATACCGTTTTAAAATGGTTTAGAAAAGTCAGCCCTTCACACCTTACCACCACCATGAATATAATTGCATATCAATGTGACCATCCCAGCAATCCCATCCTACCAAGTTCACTTTTTCCGACCGCAAACACAAACGCCAAAGGTTAGCACGGTAAAAAAGGTAGCTTTCTGGCATGGTCTTTTATATGAACTCTCACAAAGAACACCCCTTTGTGCACACACAATATAATAACGATAATGACAAGTGTCTTTTTTTCTCGTCCATTGAATTCAACGGTATTATAATCGCTATCATGCTGCATACTTGTTTTTTCTCCTCTCTTTCTTTTTACTTTTCTCATGAGAAGGCTTTAGTAGAGAAACGCAACGATAGGCATCATGTCATCATAAATTGCAGATGATATTCTTATTGTTGTTGTACTTACTACTTATACTTACTTATCTTTGTGTCGTGTTCAATTTCATGTTGTACATCCGTTGAATTTATGGTTTTTGCGCGTAAGTGCAATTGTACGCAGCATATCTCAGCGCGCTGCGTAAAAAAGACGCTTAAAGAAGTTAAAAGTTTGTAATAAAACTAGTGTTTAGTATTTTTGTTCACATGCATCATTGGTAATAATAATAATGATGAAACGATGATACTTTGCCGTTTACGATGTTTGACCGTTTAAGTGTAAAGCTATCATCATCCCAACAACCACCACTCCACATTCCATCCTTTCGATTTCTCTTTTTCAGGTTTAAAATATTTATTCTTGCTGCGACTTGACGGGTGACTTAATATAATGCACATGTCAAGAAGCCACGATCCTTTTCAAAAACACCATAATCGTAGGAATATCAAATATGGCTCTGTTCTTTGTAAAAAAAATAGCTAGCTCCTTATGCGCTGTAACTTTTTTAGCAGTTTGTTGTTGTTACTCTGCTCGATAAGACTGGTTGCAAGAGAGCCCTCAGGTTTGCAAGTGGACAGTTCACTTTTACTCTCGATGAACAAGTCATTACAGTGATATTCTTATGTTAAGCGTTTAATGTTTCATTACGTAAGCGAAAGCAAAAAGTGGCACGATAAATGTGCCCGGTGTAAATTGATTATTTCGCAATATACTTTTGTGTAATCGATCTACAATTGAAATCTGTGCTAAAATTAGTTTGTGTCAAATTGCCGTTTGACTAGTTGGCACGTGCTAATTATTAGATAATTCCTTGTCAAATGAAAATTTGACTATACACATCAATATATAAACATATCATGACAAATTTTCTTCGTGCCTCCGGTAGGTGCATGCATATAATATAAATACATATACACAGAAATGCAGAAGGAATAAAGTTGAAACAAACAAAACTCCAAATTATGGTAACGTGTTTATGTTTTATTTTATTTTATTATTCGCTTAGCTCTTTGGAGCGCCGTTTTGGCAGGAGCAGTGATCGGGATTCTGACAGAACCCGAGGAAACAGAAGTATTTGACTCAAATCCCGACATTCTCCGGGAGCAGCTTGTCACGTGGAGCCATGAATTTTTCTCTACGAGTAAATTTCGTGGTAGACTATCGCAATTAGAAGAGCTTACCACAGATAGCAGTATTAGTAACGGCAGGACAACTACTAGTCCTTATTACAGTTACGCCCACGAGTCATCATCTTCCAGCAGAGGTGGTGATATCAGCGGCCGTGCCAATACATTTCGAGGGAGACTTCATTCCGCCCCTTCTTCCTCGCGATATGACGATGATGGCAACAACAGCAACAGAGAGAATCCCTCAGCCGCCACATCATTCTCATCAGATTACTATCATAATTCTCATGCCAGGATGAATACAAGATATCATGACGTTTCCAAAAGTGAGGGGAAGCCAACCATCAAAGAGGAAAATTTGGAGTGGATGCTTCAAAACATTTTCATGTACCCACGAAACCACATGACGAATGAGTCGGCAAAGGAAATTGCTCGCAAGTACATTGTGGACAGTTTTCAGGTGACCAGTGGCCTTCACACTACAGTGCAGCACTTTCGGCCATTGCAGTTCCTGAATATGGTGAGTTGGTTTAAGGAACATAGAAAAAGAGCCAGAGAGGCGTTAAATGATAATCTCTTTAAAGAAAAATGCAGCTGAATCTTTTTACAGTGCCTATCAGCAGCTTCAGCTTAAATTATAGCGTTTATATGATAAAATCATTCAGCATGGTATTTTATGTCTGCCTAGCGAAACTATTTTGCAAAAAAAGATAAAAAAACAACTACAACATAACACTCGTGTTTATTAAGTGTAAACAGCAACGACCAAATTACAAGTTCCTTTTTCATACAATTCATGTAGTTAGTAAATAATGGTATATATAAGATGAGCATTTTACTGATACCTTCCATGCGAATATTTTTTTTATAAATGATTTGGTTTGAGAGTGAGGACAGCTAACATGCGGTAATTTTACATACATAAAACCAAAACTAAATCAACACGGTAGACAAATTTGAGTGGCATTGTGGCATACTGAAGTAAATGCGTATTTAAGGAAGGAGAAAAATTATAAGAAAAATGACCATCACATTAACCTAGATTTGCAGCGATCCACATGGTATAAAGTGTCTACTTCTCTGATGACTACTTTTGCACTGAAGCTATATTTTGGGTGGGTTTATAATGTTTGCATGCATGTTATAAGATGAAGCAAGTGATATTTAACACGTGAGAAACATATTCATATGAGCATCATCACTTTTGCTCATAATTAAGATGCTTTAATGTTGATCTTCATTGATTATTTTTGTACTTTAATCATCCTGAGTTCATTCATACACTCAGATTCACACTAACTATTACTCAGACAGACAAATGTAAATACCAAAACTAGTTAGCAGCTGCACAAAATTTGCAATATGCCATTTAGTGATTATAGTAAATGTTTTCGACAATCAAACAGGATGAAAAGGAAACCTTTTTTTCTCATGAAATGATCAAGTCAATGATTCAATGACTTGCATATGGGCTTATTTGCATTTTTCATTTATTTACGTGTCATTTTTACATATTTTGTTCATTTATTTGATTGTTGCTAAATGCTGAAACGTGGTTCAATTAATTTGTTTGTTTGTTTGTTTGTCTGTAGTTTTTTTTTACTTTCGTGTTGAACAGCTTCACTCAATTTTCAAGGGCTCTCTTCACCCATTGAGTAGGTAGGGTAGTAGTAATTACTGCTGTGAATGAAGTAAAGTGTGAAGTTTCATTCAAAATAACACAAAATTAAAATGATAAAACGACACAGGTGTGCAGGGAATGATATGGTATAAAATATAATATGCATTTTTTGTAATTACATGAAATCCAAAGGTGAATACACGCTTTTCATTCATCCCATTTCCCTTTGCACAAATGAAACTGCATTAGCTGCAAACTGCAACATGAGGATTTTCCTTGAATCACATAATACATAAACATGGGCCACGCTCTCTGATTGTGTTAACAAAGGTTAAAATTGAATATTGCTGTTATTAAAATGTGAAAGTTTTTNTGAGGATTTTCCTTGAATCACATAATACATAAACATGGGCCACGCTCTCTGATTGTGTTAACAAAGGTTAAAATTGAATATTGCTGTTATTAAAATGTGAAAGTTTTTAAGGTTTCATTTTGAAAAGATTGTTAAAGTATGTTCCGTGTGCTTTCAATTCATCCAGCTAGGTTATGTTTATCATTATGATGGTTTAATTCTCATTTAATTGGCACCACATGGTCATGTAAAAAATGAAGTGATTATAGAAATGAAAGCGTTAAACTTCATTTATCCATGTAAAAATTTACTCTTTTTTTAGTATGACGGACAACAAACCCCGATGGGAGCTAATATCATTGGAGTAATCAAAGGAAAGGAATGGGGGACTCCAAACGACCTTATCACAGTTGTTGAAAAGTATGTTCCGTGTGTTTTTAATTCATCCAGCCAGTTTATATTTTTATCATTATGATAGTTTTTTTCTCATTTAATTGGCACCACATGGTCATGTTAGTGATGAATGAAAAAAATGAAGTGATTATGGAAATGAAAGCGTTTAAAAATTTACTCTATTTTAGTATGACGGACAACAAACCCCGATGGGAGCTAATATCATTGGAGTAATCAAAGGAAAGGAATGGGGGACTCCAAACGACCTTATCACAGTTGTTGGGGCACACTGGGACACTGTTAATTTTACACCAGGTACAGATGACAATGGATCCGGAATGGCAGCAATGCTGGAAACAGCGCGTGCTATAGCGCATTCGGGCTGCAGGTTAATATTACAACAATGTAAAATTTCAAATTAAACTTACAGTCTTTTTACAGTTTGCAGAAATCTCATGAAAAATACATTTATTCCCTTTTAGCCCCAAATTTAGCATAATTTTCGTTGCATTTGACTTGGAGGAGGTGGGGTCCCAAGGATCTCTAGTTTTCATTAAAGACTATCTCGTTGAAATACTAAAATCCAATTTCCCAAGTGAACTTAGTGCTTCCAGATTCCAGGTAAGAATTAAAAATAAAAATAAAAACTACTAATGTTACTCATTTAAGTAGTTAGAACACGTTTCAAATACATACCAATACAATGAATTGTTCTCTCTTTCATAGGGCGCGTTTATAATGGACACTATAATGAATTACAATAGCAGCGACCAAAGCCAAACATTTCCAACGGAATGGAGTCTGCTATTACCAGAGGTGTACGATAACGTAGCAGACAACAAGCATCGTGGCGACTTTCTATCAATGATCTACAGAAAAGATGTTGATAATAAAGATGGCAGCAAAGTTTCAGTATCATTGGGACAAGTCTAGCTTTGACCCACGTTACAGATTAACTGCATTTCCGTTAGGTTTGTCAGAGGAGCTTCCGAACATGCAAGTGCTTTCGGATCACTTGAACTTTTTAAGAAGTGACCACTCTAGATTTTGGTACATGAATGACACTGCGGTCCCGTTTACGCTGAGCGCAGTTTTAATGACTGACAGTACGTGTTTTGTTTTTAACTGCTTTTTGCTCTGAAAATATGTTTGAATTTTTATTTTTGAAGTTTCTCTAACCTCGAAATTGCTTATTACTTTTAGCGGGACCATATAGAGGAAATATGAGAAACTGTTATCATGCCGTTTGTGACGGTCCAGAGGTAAATAATTACTTATCTTTTTCAATAATAATTCACAAAATTAGCCACAAAAATTTAAAATAACATTTTGTGCACATTTTGCAGGTGTCTTTGTACAGCAACCCAAGAAGTCTAAAGTTTCTTTCAAAAATAACGCAAGTTCTTGCCGATACGGTAACTGACATGAGTCAATGTCAGTACAACGGTCCCACTGATGGTTCAAAGTATCGACAATTCTAATTTTATTAAAACTAATAGAGTTCATGCGCGTAGCTCTGCATTAAGACATGGCTCTCCATTGAGAAATTTACTTAATTTTGTACGATGGATGCATTCCACAGCTAGGTAAACTCTTGAATTGTGTGCTTTCAATATTTACATGAGTTTTTTAAAAGACAGATCTCTTCTACTTTACTTTTGTTTAGCAAGTTGTGCATGGCTTATAGTTAGCTAATTTAGCGTTTGCATGAATGACATTATTGCATAACTTAAACTAGTGTCCTCTTTTTGTTTATTTTTTAAAATACTTTATGTACTTTATATATTAAAATGAAAATTTAAAGCTTTTATTTGACTTGTTAAATTGATTCTTATCATAATGCATAACGATAAATTTAAAACCACAAATAGATCTTAATACTTAATACCTAGTCAGGTTTATCAGATAAATTACCACGAACATGAGAGATATATCTCATTTCAGATCCTGTATATTTGCACGTATGCCTTTTTAGGTAGCAACATTTGCATCCTTTAGGATTAAATCGAGTAAAGCTTCCATGAAATGTACAGACTGATCGTCAACCAGCACAACGTC
>JAANSP010003536.1:0-11180 GCA_036850745.1 Homidia socia
GAGGAGATTCAAATAAAACTGGAAAAAGATCAGCAGTTGGTAAGTTTACTACAGATGACGACAACTGAAACTGCGATTAATTAATCATTTTGATATTTCTCAATTAAACAATGCAATACCTAATAATAATGAACCCTGTATTCGCAGAGAAAAATCCAGAATCGGGCAAGGGTTCATCTGCGGAGACAAGAGTACTTTGAAAAGAAGGAAAATGAAAAAGAGGTGGAAAGGAGAAAGGAAGAGATGCGACGGGAAAGGGAGGAACTGCTCGAGAGAACCAAAGAAAAGGTTGAAATCGACTATAGTCCGTACAACGTGTTATGCGACACTCACTCCAGTTTGGTGAGAAGTCATGAGATCCAGACTTTGATTAGCTTGAAAGAGGAGGAAGCAGAAGAGTCCAGGAAGTTTTTCCAGGAGAGGTACAGTTTTTCGGCCGAGACACTGTGGAAGGACTCGAGGGTGAGACTTGAAGCAAAGTTGAGGGAAGCAGGACTTATCGGGAACAGTTACGCGAGACAAGTACTGCTAGCAATGCAGCCCAAGGAAAAACCACATTTGCAATCTCAAATTAAATTTGATGAACAGACAGTGAACAAGATGTAAATTTTAATTAGAGAATATTATTGATTGATTAATAGTGTGTCAATTGCTGGTGTGAGGAAAGGGAAAGAGTTATTTTATTACTTTTGTACAAAAGTTGAATTTGAAAAGGCAAAATAAAATGTAATTTTATTTTCATGGACATTTCATGGCGAACTTCTCGCAGAATAGTATACATTTACTTTACTAGCTTTACACCGGCATTTACATTCCAAAGATCTTCTGAAACATAAAAACACTATTTCCGGTGGTTGTTTCTGGTCTGGTCATGCATCAAAAATGCTTTGATAAAAATATAAAATCCACGATAAAGGTAGAAAGAATACGTGATAGAGTACGAGAACGGTGAACGTCACAAGTCGCCCCCAGTTTTTCTCACACAGGCACAAAAACAAGTTTTTCTTCAGCTGTCTTGTCTTGTCTCCTACAACATCACAGTTATCGAACAATTTATTGAGTTTTAGGAAAAAATTATGGATATCATGGTGGATTTGGATAAGTGTTTGACATAACTTACAGGAATTTATTAGAAATATTTCAGTTTTATTTATCAGTGGAATATTTCTTTCGGGTGTTAAGGTGGATTTGGATAAGTGTTTCACATAACTTACAGGAATTGATTAGAAATATTTCAGTTTTATTTATCAGTGGAATATTTCTTTCGGGTGTTAGGAAAATAAACGTTTTGAGTTTTGAAAAGACCCGATAAAAATATGGACGAGATAAATACACAGTTGGTCCAAATGAAAAGCGCATTGGAGTTGGCGTCGGATGATGACAAACCGGGTATACAAATGATAATCGATCAGCTGGAAGAACTTTTAGGTGTATATACGTCAGCTGGAGTGGAGGAAGACGCTAGTGAAAGCCAGAATGCAGGAGGAGAACAGCCAGAAGAGGAGGAGGTTGACGAGTACAAGTTATTTCAGGTTTGGAGTTATTTATTGTGTCTGTATGTTGTGCCACATTAATTTTGGAAATTTAATAAAACTTAATAACATTTTCTTTTTCTCTAGGCCGAAATTGCTGCTATAAGTTCGTCAGATGATCATCCACCTCAGTCAACCTCAGAAAACTCACGATTGGAGAATAATAATGGCAGTGATGATAGTAACGACAATGCTTCCAAGGATAAATCAATTGTAGATGAGCTGGAAGCAATTGATCGGCATGAAGTGTAGGGCACCTCACCAAGAAAACTGGGGACAGATTGGCTACTACAGTGCAATGATCTCAAGCGTACTATCTTTGGAAGGTGGAGAAGGAGATGAGGATGAAGACGAACCTAACGACTTGTCTTCCATTCTTGTGCGCGTCATATTTATACAGCCCGTTGTTAAAAGCCAGTTGCTCTGCCCCTACTACAAAAATGACACTTGCAAGTTTTCTGATCAAGATTGCAAATTTTCACATGGGGAGGTAGTGCCTTTAGCCCAGTTGAGGGAGTACAATGAAACCAGATTATTCTGCCATTATTCCTGGAAGCCGAGTTTTAGCAAAATATCACGATGATTTATGGTACAAAGCTACTGTTCATCGTAAGTTAACCTATGCTAACAATATTTCTACACACGCAAATTTTTCTAACTTTATCGGCAATTTTGACAGTTTTGTTTACTGAATTTGTGTTGTATTATTAGGGATAACAGAGAATGGCGACTGCGAAGTTTCCTATGACGTTGGCAATGAAGCTCTTACTGTTCCCATCCACGAAACAAGTCCCCTGAATGAAAACAGTGGCGATGATGATGACTTATCGTCGTCGTCAGCATCATCGTCTGAAGATGACATTGAAAATCCTCATCTTTCTTCCTCAGACTCGGAAGTTGACATTCCAAAAACTCTCCTTGGAGTAGGAAACGACGGCATTCTTGCCATGAAAGGGGAGTCGGCTTTAGGCGAAATGGGAGCGGCACACGAAAGGATTTGGCTCTAGGTTGATGATGAAAATGGGTTACGTAATGGGCACTGGTTTAGGACGTCGTAAAGAAGGCCGAGTTGAGCCAGTAGACGCAATTGTCCTTCCACCAGGAAAATCCCTAGACGCCTGCATGGAATTAAAGGAGAAAGCCAGAGATGGCAACTTGTTCAGTGCAGAAAAGCGGCGTTTAAAAGCTCAGCGTCGAGAAGCTAAACAGCGAGAGAAACAAGCACAACAGGACAAGCTGAAAGAAAGCAAAGCTGGCTCAATGTTTAATTTTCTAAATGAGAAATTAGCTTTAAGAAAAAACACAAGTGGTAATAATAATAATAGTTCGTCAAAATCGAATAGTTTAGTAGAGATAAGGAAAGAAAGTGGTTCAAGTTTAAATAAGCGTGCGTTAGGAATCCACGAAAGTTTACGACAGGTTGGAAAAGACATTCAAAAAACAAAAGAATCAATGAAGAGACAAAAGGGAAGGGATAAGGAAACATATTCCCTTTTAGAGAAGAAGCTGGACCAGTTGGAAGGTCAGAGGAAAGAACTGAATAGAATACAAAGTAGTGTAGCAAACGAGCAAAAGCAGAGATCGGATAAGAGGAAACTAGTATTGTTTTAGAATTTAAGTAGCTAAATAATTTTTATATACAAATTGTAGACAGCCGCAAATTCGATCGTATTATTATTATTATATAGTTCAGATACTAATTTATTATCTATAATATATAAAGTTGTTTAACAGTTGTTGACCTTTCTTTATTCATTTTTAAAGAAAAAAAAGAAAATTTGGGTCAAGTAAAATAAAAGTATTTACATAATCAAGAAATAATTCATTTTTTATTGTCAACAAAAAATTATTAACATATACCTAGTACAATGAATGTACTAGCAACTTTGTCATAATAATAATGATCCTTTTATTCTCGGCTCCTTTCTTCTGTTGGACAAAATAAATGCATCCTTCCGTCCCACGTTCAATTCAAATTCGCTTTCATTTTTGTTGGGAAGTTCCATTGTTAGAAGGCGTTTCTGTCGGTGGTGGTAGAACAATCACCGGGTAACCGTTAAACCACGATGTTTGCACACCCTGCTGATAAAAATTATTAAATGCGTATTTTACTTGCTGTTATATACATTTAAACAGAGTAAATTTCGTTGCTGTAGAAATAATCTTATCGGTACTCTTACTTGGTGACTACTTTGATCAATAAATGATGTGGCGACATATTGTGGATGTAACTGAGCGGTTGCGGTGGTAGCGACCTATTTTAAAAAAGAATGATGATTTTCAATTTAAAATCTAACCATAAATGTCTTCTTCTCACCACTTGCTCGGTTCAGGTAGATGAACACTTAAATTAAACAAAATTGGCTATATATTATCCTTACGTACTTGGCAAAACGGTGGAACAAGAAGGGGAGGAAGCAGTTGTGTCTGGGAAATAATAGCTGCTGCCTGTCGGTATCAACTGATGCGCTTCAACGGTTCCTCCATACAACACATACTGGAAGGAAATTAATATTTTACACATGAGAAAAAATCTGATAAATATTATTCAATACATTTTTAAATAATTTTTAATCATTGCACAAAGTCTCAAGTGCCTATATTACCTGATTAGTAAAGAAAGGAGGTGCAAAACCTAACGTCACATTGACAGCGGAAACCGGCAAAATTTCCATTGGCGGCTGAACAGGCTGCTGCGGCAGCACACAGTTTACTTGAGTGTTTGTATTAACGAAATTCGTTTCTCTGTGGCGAAAGGACTGCAAAAAAAGAATCGACGGAAGGGTAAAAAACTTTGTATTGATAGGGCAATGGCATTTTGAAAAGAATGTATATCAAAGTACCACCATAATTTCAGAGCTTTCCTTGGCGCTTGGAACATGAGCGTAATCAATCAAATGAGCCAACGTCACAAAAGCATGATTTAGAGCATCATGTGGTGTTATGCGATAGTACTGTTTAAAAAACACAAATAGTCTGCTTTAGTTTCCCTGTACCTAGCGAATAACGACAACAAGTTGGACACCACTAAATATACTTACCGGATCTATTGCGAGCATTCTGGTAAGGAGATCCATGAATTCTCTACGTTCAGCTTGCTCTGCTTGTAGCTCTGCACCCTTCATTTGTGCCATAATATTACTTTTTTGACAAATGATCTCATCCAGACAATTAAGCACCAACTTTCTGGTTTCCCTCGATTCAGTTCCTGTTTCTGCTTTGTACTCCTCTGGCGTCTATGTAAATACAGTTCCAAAGTTTGTTAAAACATGTTAAAACCGTGCTATTTATATTTTTGATGATTAAATAAAGACAAGTAACCTTAAGCCTCCACAATGGAAGTGTGCTGGTTTCGTCGCGGAAGTATCGATGAAAATATTTGGCAGTTTTTGAACCCAAATTCAGCATTTCATCTGTTGGCGATCCCTGTGTCTGACTTATAAACTTAATTTGGTCATATTCGCATAGCCCTGGATATAGCGTACACCCAAGACGCAGTTCTGCAGCTATGCAGCCCAGCGACCACATGTCGACTGCTTCAGAAAATGGCAAGCCTGCAAGTGTTTAAAAAAGTATGCACTTGAAACTGAAGAGAAATTAAAAACATAATATTGCTGACTCAGTAATATTAATTATGATAAAATCTCACCAAGTATTATTTCCGGTGCTCGGTAAAACCGAGACTGAGCGTAGCTACCAGGATAGGCGTTTGAAACATGGCATGCGGATCCCAAGTCGATAACTTTAACTCGATAGGAGTTGTCGAACAGGATCAACCAACATAATGTTTTCTGGTTTGAGATCAAGGTGTATTATACCAATTTCCTGCAGAAAGAGTTTAAAAAATGTTGGTAATTTAGTGTGCATGTTTTATGAAATTTTACATCATGATAGTCATGACATCATAATTTATGTTTAATAAGGAACATGACAACCTTCAGTTTCACAAGAGCAGTTAAAATTTGTTGAAGGATGGGCCGAATGAATTTGAAAGGTAGTGATGGACATTTATTTTGACGCTGGAACAAATACAAATTTTGCGCCAGCATTTCGAACACCAGACAAGTGTGGCCTTGATGCTGGAAGGCCTCGTACAAGTTAACCAGATTAAATTGATCAGCATTTTCCTGCCTTAGTCTTGTCAATATGCGTATCTAAACAAATCAGTGGAAAAATGTTTTTAAAATACATTAATATTGGCATCATATACGTTTGCTGGGGTCATCATAATCATAAATATCAGCACTGCTAAAATTACAGTAAAGAGAACAATACACAAAAATGTATCAATTGTAATAATCCTTCTGGAAATAGTTTCCAGACGGAAATAGGCAACTGATTTCTACTGTAGCGATCATTAAAAATTGTTTCCAGATATACATTATCTCGACACAGAGTGCAGATCGCATAAAACATTCTTCTTTCACCTGGGATTGAACCCGAGAATTCAACTCCACTATTCGGCTCCCTGTATACAAACGTCAAGAGTACTATTCCCCAAACAAACACTAGCTAATATCATGACAACGTAAAGTCATCATGATTATTAGTTATTAGCACGAATCGTGTATGCATGTAAAATTACTTTTTTCCTGCATTCAACAATTCGACTATTATTGCTATAGTTTGATTCTTGGAAAATTTTGTCCTATGAAAAACAATTTTACATACATGTTTTACAAGTAACAAAACCGGGATACCTACTTGTCATTTACTGATGCATAATATAAATAAACTAATAATTACTACATAATTACATGCGTACACGTATACATCATACATTTCCCCAATTTACATTTTAAAGTTAATTAATGGGCTACATACAAGTTTACATTAGATAATTGGACTTCTCGACTATTTTTAGTTCCTACCCCTCAAATGCAGAATTTTTGATGAATCACGGGAACCTTATAAATATTAAAATTAATTAAATAAAGTTACTAATTTACTTACCTCAACTTGACCCTGTTGAGCATACAATGGAAGACTTTTTAATATCTTGATGGCAACGATCTCATTGGAGTTCTTTCGCTTGCATTTTACAACCTGTATGATGGAATGAAAAAAATATAACACTATATTTTCTCCTTTTTATAGCAAACTTAACAACGAAACGCTGTAACATTCCAGTCATCATTAAAAATCAACATTCTAATACGTACTGACTTAGGTATTTACCTGTCCAAAGCTTCCCCGTCCTATCAATTTTATAACTTCATACTCACTCTGGGATGTAGCAGAATACAGAACTTTGCACTCGGAAAGTCTGTAATCCCCCTTCTCCCCAGTTTTAGTCTCGTTCACCTCCTCCGTCTTGGTAGTTGCTGGGTCGTTGATAGGAATAGGAATTTCTGCTGACGCTGTACCAACACAGTTGGTAACTGAATTTATATCATCAAGCACGACCTCTGCCTTCTTGGCACGTCGACGCTGAAATTGAAAGAATGAGAACATTGCACCATGCGACATTTACAGATACAACCGCGTTGCTCTAATTTGACAACTACAATGGGGCATAAACTCGGCCTGCGCTACAANCTACAATGGGGCATAAACTCGGCCTGCGCTACAAATAAAAGCTCGAAAGTAATAGCTGATGTAATAAATTACCTTCCTGGAACCGTGGCATAAACCTTTCGAGGATGTCGATGAATGGGTAACGACTTTAGAAGTTCGGATGGGTACGTGCACTTGCGCGGGTTGCGGGAACTCGACAACTCGGCCAACCTGATCATCATCACGCAGGTTGCGTTGTAATTTTTCTCGATGGCCAGGAGTAAGCTTTGAAATAGGTACAAAATCACTGCTATTGTTAGCACTGAGTACTGTAGTACTGACGTGTTTAATGGAGTCAACCACCTGCATTGTTAAAGTAAACAATTCAGCAATTAGCTACCTACATACCTATTATATAAATGCACGTCAGTTTGGAATTCCAAGAAATAATTGACAATGAAAACCATTTGTATCAGTTTAGTATTTAATTACTGAGAAAGTTAAAAACAATAACCCTCAAATTGATGTTTTCCTTATTGTTCTCTATGCATGGTTATATTGGTAATTGACATGTGTACTTTAACGACTCATTTCAATATTATATAAATGCACGTCAGTTTGGAATTCCACGAAATAATTGACAATGAAAACCATTTGTGTCAGTTTAGTATTTGATTACTGAGAAAGTTAAAAACAATAAACTTCAAACTAATGAGTTTTCTCATTGTTCTCTATGTATGGAAATTGACATGTGCACTTTAAGTTCAATGATTCAAGATTCACATGAAACGATCTACGTATTATTTTTGCACTAAATTAAGCAATCCTTTTCAATAATCATCAAATTATGGCATGACCAGTTAACCACCTGCTGACTTAAGTCGCGCTACTTAAAATACTAATGACTACAATGCCTTGTTTTTCACACATTCCTCCCAACAATAACGGACAATAGTTGTAATTTGTGTTTCAGAAAAGCTTCCCGACTTACATTCAACTTGGAAGTGGGACGTCTCCTTCTCCTTTTACTCATTTCGTTTCCAAATTCTAAGACGATGGACGATGATGATGAGGAATTAGACCTGCCTCCAACAACAAATGTCACGAACGAAGGAAACTGCTTGAACATTGAATGTCTCTATAAACTTATTCTTATGTTCATGATATATTTGTATTTAAACGGTAAATACTATTGCTAAATTTTAAACAATTCCACGATATTCGATTTCTAGCATAAAATTTCTGAAATTCTAAAAATGAGGTAATGAAATCTTCTGCAAAAATTGCACTTGACTTGAATGATGGATAATTTGAAGATTGTCAAGTTCAAGATGATTTTTAGTTAACTACATCCCAAATACAATACACATAAATACACTTAACGTAAAAACAAAACGTTTCATGGAAGCATGGAGCATTCTACATGCTTTGAGTTTTGTCTACTTTTCCACCCATACGATAGTAATAACCAATATTCATGAAAAACCAATAGGAGCGTTAGGCTTGTACATAAATTAAAACTAGGTTTCTGGAATCTCGTTTCAATTCTATTAACGGTTATTATTACCAATACTGCATAATATTTAATAATTAAAAATACTTCTCTTGTCCAACTTAATTAAAAATATTGAGTTGACAAAAATTATGCATGAATTGTCAAGTCATTTTTCTCTGTTTTTCCATTGTTCGATTTAAACCGATCATCCTGGCATTCTAAAAAGCATACTAATGTGTATAAAAAGAGAAAGATTAGTTTAGTTTAGGGCCCAAACTTTGGGCTTCCAAGGAAAATATAGACTGCTTAAAATAAGGTTCCTAGTGATCGCTCGATATTGATTCGTGAAATAAGCATTTTGCAAGTATGTATTTGACAGAGAAAATCTTTGAAAATTGTTAGCGCATCCGAAATGCTTTATTTTGGGCCACGTAGCGATACTAATTTATTTACAAATTAACCACTCTGGTTGGGTTGAAGCTAAATATTTTTTAATATCCTCATAATGTCAACAGGGCAAAGTAAAAAGAATTCGTAGAAACCATAAACCATAACAACAGTGGTTGATTATATCATCTAGTTAAGTAAGCTTAACACAGTAATGTATACTACCTATGTACAATGTATGCAAAAAAATGTAAATTTGCGCAGCCGAATTGCGCTGGTATAAAAACAACGAAATAAACAGTTAACTATTAAACTGTTAATGAAAATGTTCATTCTTTGTGTGGAAATGAATAAGCTCAGTGCAGAAATTAGGAGGCAATATATTTACAGTATTTTCCAATGTAGACGTGCGTAGTCTATGCTTTTGTAACAAAAAGCAAGGAAAATTAATAATAATTAATTAATGTAGAATAATAACGAACGTTTCTTTGCGTTGGAGAAATGATGCATATGAATTTTAATGAAATTTTTAAGAAGGAACCTGCTCATATGCATTATGTTTTTCTAACGATTAGCAACAAATCACATTACAATTAGCAAAAATGTGGAATTCTTTAAAATTAGAATAATATTTTTTTCAGAAAACCTGTTTCGCTAAATTATATAAAAGAATAATTAATCAGCTTGCCAGCTTGCTCATTCAACTTTTACCAATCTTTTTATTTAAGGTTCTTGCCCCATCGCCCATGACCTGGCCAGATCATCCGTCATCCATAACCCTTACCCTATTGTCGTATGCTTGCTTACCTAATTACCTAAATAAAATCCAGTTCCTAAATAATAATGACTGCAAGTTGCAACCAATAATAACGCATGCTAAAGCTGACCACACGGTCGATGAGAAAATAACAAAATAATATGCTTAACCATTAACCACATATGAATTAAAGTCAGAATGGTCAAACACTTTTTAGGTTTACTTCCTGCCAAAACCAATAATAACGCATGCTAAAGCTGACCACACGGTCGATGAGAAAATAACAAAATAAATAATATGCTTAACCATTAACCACATATGAATTAAAGTCAGAATGGTCAAACACTTTTTAGGTTTACTTCCTTCTATTGAGTCACTTTTGACAAATTCCCTCGTTTTTTCTTTAATAAAAAGCTACATGAATTTTTTCACCGAAGGATTTTGCCAATATTTTCTTTTGGAGTAAGCAATTTTTGTCAAACTCCACCTCAAGCGATTCGCAGCAACAATGTCCATCCATATCCCCTTGGGATTTTGGACATGTTACTTTCTTGATATTCCAGAAGAGCTAAATAGTTTAGAGATACCTTCCCCTAATCAAAAACGTGACAGCAATAACAACGCCACAATTTTCTACAGTTGCTTCGTTAGACTGAAATATTTAACGGGGGATAATGCATTTACTTCCTGCCATTAAGTCACTTTTGACAAATTCCCTCGTTTTTCTTTAATAAAAAGCTACATGATTTTTTTTCACTGAAAGATTTTGTCAATATTTTCTTTTGGAGTAAGCATATTTTGTCCAACTCCACCTCAAGCGATTCACAGCAACAATGTCCACCCATATCCCCTTGGGATTTTGGACATGTTACTTTCTTGATATTCCAGAAGAGCTAAATAGTTTGGAAATACCTTCCCCTAATCAAAAACGTGACAGCAATAACAACGCCACAATTTTCTACAGTTGCTTCGTTAGACTGAAATATTTAACGGGGGATTATGCAGGACCTATAATTTGCAACATTATTTGTGTTCTTATTGCATTTATTGGAATATTTGGAGTTTGTACAAACATTTTAAACTTTTTGGTGCTAAGGAGACAGTCGTGGTCACCAATCCAAAAGTTGCTTTTGATTCTAGCAGGGTTTGATTGTATCGTTTGCGTTTTCGCGTTAGCAACTGTAGTTTTGTTGAATTTAATTGTTGCTAATGTGAGTCGGAGCGCAGTCACGTTTTGGTCATTTAAGCCTTGTTTTCTCATTTATTCGTTGGGTAATTAAAATAAGTTACAAGATCTATTTATTTAATCCTCATGAATTTTTACTTTATTTTTTTATTTAATTATCCTCAGGCAGGACAGGAAGCGTCTTCATCACTATACTCATCACAATTGAACGCTACTTTGTGATTGCATACCCATTCCATGCAAAACTATGGCTTACCACTCGTCGTCGTATCATCATCACATCTGCTGTTCTTATCTTAATTGTCACAATTAACATTTTTTGGTGGC
>JAANSP010003537.1:0-11179 GCA_036850745.1 Homidia socia
CAAAAATTACTAAAAAATTAAAATTAAAAAAGTCATATTTTTTGGTAATATTTTGCCGTTTTGGAGGTAATAAGTCATACATATTTTTCGAAAAAAATGGTAATGAACTTCCGGGGTCTACATGAAGGTACACCTATTTGAAGTTAAAGTTTGAAGGAATCGAGCAAAACTGACGCTACATCTTGAATATAATGTGTTTTCTTCTTCTCAGAATGTACGTTGTACGTTGAGCTAACATAACGCAAATTTTAAGATTAACTACTAATTGTTTAAAACAATTAAATTGTAAAAGTTAAATGTAACCAGACTTGTAATTTTACTTGTTAATATAAACAGCAGAGATCTGGGCAAAATGTGCATACAAATGGAAAAATAGCAATACAAAATTAATATTTTGGCGTATTTTTTCTATTCATTCATGGCCACACAATCCAGCTTCAATATCAGATGCTTGAACTGGAAATTTTTAAAATTTAGAGAAAAATCTACACTTATTGCTAACGTCAACATTCTTCAAATACCTTGCAAACGCAAGTTTCGTAGAACTCATGGTTCGGCTAATTTTCGACTTTTTGCTTTTACTCATAAACATGCACGTAAATCTACAATCTACACACTACAAACACGAGCTTCATTATCAGATTCCACGAACAAATACGTCGCTGATAACGACGACAAATACAGCTGTATATGACATTTTATAAATACCATATTTTTAACTGCAGGTGCATTGAATTATTAATCCACGTTTCATTCATTCTTGACGGTTTTGCAGCGCGGTTTTGATTCTATTTTGCAGCGCGGTTTCCATGCATTTTTCCAAAATGATTATGATTACTATTGAATGCAATGTTGTCATTTCCCTCATTCTCATGATTTTAATCGGCAATAAGCGAGCAAATTAGTAAGTAGCTCGGGCTATTTGGAACCAATTAGAACCAGCAATGTGGCAAATGCGGTTAAGATGATTGCTACGAATGGACGTGCAGACAAACATGTTGAATTCAGCACGTGTTGGAAATGGCGTCAACAAAACAACATGATAAAACGGAAAGTGAAGGATGCCTTTTGTAAGCATGTAAGAAAAGGATCCCTTTTTCAAGCAGTAGTAGTTAGTAGCAGCAGTAGCCTCTGTCATTCTTCTGTACACTATAAAATGTGCTCATTCTTCCTCCCCTTATATATAATACACTGCGATATACTCACGTCAGTGTCAAAAGCTCATGTGAAACCAGCTTCACTCTACTTGTACACATTTGTATTATAAACGTATGTATGTGATCGCTGCTGCGTGCTATACTTCTTCTACCACGCAACTACATATAATATTGATGACGACGACACCAACAAAACAAAACCACCACGACTACTACTGCAAACCGTTTGTAACCGTGGAATAGACTACTATACAATCTTGTGTTATATGGAAGCAGTACGTAACAATAACGATAATGTCCATCCGTAATAATAACCCCACTAAAACCGTTGGCGTTCCGTACTTGTGTGTGCAATGCTCTCTATTCTCTCCTTCAATCTCAACTCCTGCCGTGGCGTATTATGTCGTGTTTCTTTTCATGATCCTCGCTCTCACTCACTCACTAGTTTGCCGTACAACATCATGCTGACTGTGAGAGTTACATGGTTTTTAAGAAACATCCTCTTTGCTTCAATACAATGAGCTCGAAAATGCACAGTATGTTAGATAGAGGGGCCAACAAGAAGAGCGAGAAAAAGAGTTTAAGCAATGCAAGCTAAATATCATCATGGGTGAGTGTTGAATTTTCATGCAGGCATAATGAAGGTTGCGTACATAATGCATACACATATGAATGAAGAAGAAATACAAGTTAGAACAACACTGTTCTCCGTTGTTGGTCGGGTCACTAGTTACGGTTTTTGTCTGCCTTCTCTGTGGATTTTATTCAGCTAAAATCATGATTTCCCTCTGTCTGTACTAAAAGCTCTAATGCTACTTTTTATACATATATTATGCAACTAGGGATAACATATAAAAATTTGATCAAGTACAACTTTCAAATAAAATCATTAAGTACCATCATCACCCCTCCTGCTGTACATGCCGCTATAACCTCAGACCGCTATACCAACAACTTCAGTTTGTATGCAACCCCCACAGAAAGTCAGAAAAGTTGTAAAGCAACAGTCATCGTATAAAACAATACTCATAATAATAAATTCTAAATTTTCAGCGTAACAGTAAGATGGAGAAGATTTTTTAAAATAAATCTACCTATTCAGCTCGCAAGTTCTAAACTAGGTAAATATTGAGAAGTTTTACAATTTAACTATAGAATTAATACTAGGCAAGTAGGTGTGTAGCTTGATAATGTGCAATAATGCACCATCGTATGTCGTATCCCAAAAAAGTAAATTTGGATCCTCTTGATACTCTTGAAACAAGTATAAAATCGAATGGAGGGCTGAACAAAGGGGAAATGTAGTTCCTCACACTAGACACTCTTACGTATCTAGACATCGCAATAAGGTATGCTGAATTTCCGACTGACTACAACTGTGAAAAATCAGATTTTTGGACTTGCCATAGTAAACAAATACGGTACAACATGGAATTCAATGAATGAAAGGGATAAGCGTAAGTACAAAAAAGTAGAACGGGTTTATATTTTCATACGTGTGGAAAAATAGCTTATTTCATACTATGTGTACAAAAGCTATGTGACGAAGAAGTTGGATTATGATCCTTGGTCATACAATCACTATTATACCATACCATACCACAGTGATCCTGAGCACTAACTACTCTCTGTCTGAACAGTGAACAGCGTTATTCACTTGATTCCGTACGTCGTTCACGTTTGCAAGCGTGCTTGTGTGCAGCGACAATTTGATGTGAATATTTTGGAAAGACTTTTGCTACATTTTCCTCCATTTATTGCATATTATTAGGATGTATACTACGCAAACACAACACACAACACAGCCCTCATGCCCAGTACTGTTTGGCCTATGAATATATGTATGTATGTACCTGAATTCTTCTGGATATGTGGACAAAATTTCATGCTCACTATTGTGATGTATGCAAGTTTGTAAGTTCAATGTCTGTGAAACAGAAGGATTCATGACATTGACGTACACATATACGTTCCTAATATTGCAATTATGTGATATTAGCATGGTATCATACCATTGGTATACCAAACAGAAAAGAAAATTTTACTAACACTAGTTTGGAAAAATAGAGATTTTTTACCCTCATTTTCTGTCAATAAATTTGCCTTGCCGAGAATATGATACGGCACCATGAAATTGATAGCCGCGGTGGTGTGGTATCTTATTTTAGTAAATTAACCAGCTTCTTTGAAAAAATAATATCTTCATACACTACGGATCAAAGTAATCAAATGACAATAGCATACTTTCTTAAAAAATACTCTGGTCTTTTGGCTACATGAATTCTATTTGTTTTTCTTTTGACCAATTCCAAATGTATACCTAAATATTTTGCTATTTTTCTATTGCTTCAAATGTACAATGCTTTTTGTAATTACTAGCACAACTCACAACTTAACTTTACTGGATTAAGCAGCTAACGTGTAAACCTTATTTTGTACTCAATAAAAAGACAATATTGACAATTACAAGGCTGGTGTGCTTTTTACATTTGTGGTTACTTGCAATAATAAAAGTACAATTAGTACAACGTACATACATACATAACATTCATTTCTTTTTTAAATATCAAGAATATTAAATATTAAATTTTTTCGGTGTGTTTTGTTACTACATTTGAGGTATTCAGTCGGATGTGGATCATAATATTATTAAGAGTAAATATGATCGGAGCGGACGTGCATAAAAACAAGTTACATATTGCATTTTCATACTTTTCTGCCCATACAGTCAAAAATAAAATAGTGAGGAAAATGCAAAGCAAAAGGAGTGATCCGAACGGTATAAAATGAAGTAAAGCCAACCGAATATTGAAACTCAATGATAATAAAAACAACAATGACGTGATGTTCTATGGCGATACTTTGTACTGTACACTGTACTGCTATGCCTTTTTCTTGCTCGCTATTTATTTTGCTGTGCTACTACTGCACAAAAGGATAATTCTCTCTCGGGCCGACTGACATCATTATTATTACAATACAATATTACGCATTTTCTTACTAGTGTAGGATACCCCTCTACTCCTTGATATTATTATGATGATGTTCGCTTTTTGCTCTTCATCTGTAGTAGTACGTTTCTCTATTTTGATTGCTAGGAAACGTCATGTATACATCTCCATCGTCGTCAAAATCTTATCTAACCAACCTTCAAAGAACATGAGCGTCTGCATTTTCCATTTTGTCATGTATACATTTGGCAAGGATTTTAAGTTTTTGTTATAAATACTAACACTAACTTGCCTTATGTTGTTTGCGTCGAAATAATCATTATAATAATAATCATAAAATATTTTTGCATGATGAGACTTTTCCACTTAAGTTGTAAGAAAAAAACGTGGAATGAGAAAATTGACGTGGGTTTCGGCGATAAGATGCAAGATGTTCATTCAAATCACATATCAGTAGGGCAAATGTCGTTATACAATCTGCTATCTGTTCAAAGCTAAAAAATATACATTTTTACTTTAATCAAAAAGATATAAGGGAAAATTGTTAATATACGCGCATAAAAAATTGAATTATTGCATAAACTCTAATATTAGAGAAACCATAGGGTAAAAAGGAGTTTAAATTTTAAAAACTTCGATTGTATACAACAGTGAGATCATTTTTTGTATTGGAAGGAAATAATTAATGTCTGCAATTGGGCTTTTTACTGTGAGAAAAAAGGCACGCGTAATGAGCCCGTTCTAATAACCTCTAATAGTGCCGCTTTAAACATCAAGTAATCGAAATCAAGAACAAATTAAACCACGAGAATTAGTGGATTAATAAATGAATAAGCTAGTCTATGTATATCATTCCCAAATATGATTTGAAACTAACCGAAGAAGATTATATCAAAATCATGTTTTTTTAGGAACATTTAATTTTAGGTATTTATGTAGATTCCTTTACTTTCACCATTGCTTTCAAAACAAACTGTGTGGAAAGTGGAAAGTTTCTACTGGTAGGATGCTGAGAGTACTGAATCAGTTGCTATTCCACTCTATTCTCTCTACCAAAATTAGGAAACGTGAAGGTCACCAAAAGGGATGCATTCTTGACATTTCATACATTATCACCTTGAGCAGCATCAAATGTTGAGTAAGCATCCTGCAGTACGTGTAGAATCAAAAATGGGCCTCAATGTGAAAACTAGTATACACCTACTAACCAAGAGTGGAAATTGGAAAAACTCTTTAAATTATGGACTTTGCAGCTGCATACGTATATATAAGGAACAATATTTTTATTTTCAGTTCCACACATGGTGGTACGAGGGAAAATGTTCAGTGTTTTGGACTACGAAAACCGGGAAGGCTGTCGATACAATTGGTCTGTTTTGCACGCATTCACACGTTTTATCAATGCATTTGTAGCGGTGCTGAATGAAGTCGATATATCTATTATGTAGGTGTGCAGGATTACAGGTTTTGCTCAGTGTGGAAAAAGTTAAACCACTGGAATTGTTTTTGTACTCTACAATACGTATGTGTCGTCGGTGGCATACTACTTCGACCAAATTTTCAATGATTTCGCTGTCCCAAAGAAAAGTTATGTACAGTATAGCTACATAATATGGTGCAAGCACCAATATTTCATGGGTGTCATCCACTTTCGTTGTTAATTTCAGCCCCCCATAGTGTATAGTTTTACCAAAAGATGTTTGAGTTTAAGAGTTCCGATCTTCATTTTCAAGCGTTTCGCCGATGAACGTTTCCTCCCCGGTGTAAGGAATGCTGCACGAAAATTGTGCCACCAACACATTACAACTATTACAAGCATACCATTTTTTATAAAGTGTGTATATAGTATAACCATTTATTCATGGAATCAGATCTGTGTACTTGTGTGGTGGGTTGAATTTGCTAGTCGGTGGTTGTTGTACTGGCTCCCCATTCTTATCTTTCTTTCTTTCAGTTAGTTAGTTAGTCAGTGCGAGAGAAACTCTCTAGACTGACTGCATTACTTCTCAACATCTCAATATCACAGCTCTTTTTTTGCTTTAGGCTGCTGCTGGTATACAGAAGGGTGCAAAAATATTGTTCAGGAAGCAAAAAGTGTGCTCCTGTTTTACTTGTGTTCACAACACCAGCACATTCGCTGTCATCGTCTTGGTTTACATATGTGCATATTCTGATTCCAATTCCAATATGATAAGGATAAGGCACACACCAAACTGAGATACCACAGCTTGGTTAAACTTCCATTTCGCACGCTCTGTTGCATTCCCTCTTTTTTAAATTCAGCAGACTTGCTAGCTGCTTTCACCGACCACAAAGTAAGATAGAATAAGGCTGTGTGCATACGTACCCGTACCATGGACGGACGAGCATGAAAATGTCCTGTAGAAAGGCCTTACTGCCACATGAAATGCTCTGTGCACTGCACAAGCTGGTTATTGTGTACATTCCTTGCACTTCTCTGTTCCCTTGCGCTATACTACTAAATTTGCTAGTAAAACAGAACAGCAACTGAGCCACATCACTTTTCCCGATAACGTTTTCAAGCTAACAGCTTTTTGCCCTGATATCGCATTGATATATCGTCGTTGGAAAGAAGGAAAAATGGATGAGGAAAATATTGAGGAGACTAGTCCCCCCAATCCTTCTGTATTTATATAATTGTTTCACCCATATTTCAGAAAGCGCTTTCAAATAGACAACAAGTGTATTAGGATTGGCCATCATTATTATCTATTTCGTATGCTTGTATTGATGACCTAAAATAATAAAATATTTTGTTATATTTTCATGCTGAAACAGTTTTCTCTTTTTCCGAAACGTAAGAAATAAATGGCACGTCATGGTGTCATTGTTTCTAAAAATTTATTATAGTACCTATACATCAATACACCTCGTTTTGCCTTCATTTATGGACACAAATAAGCATGTTGTGATGTCCATACGTTGCCCACCTTTTGCTTGTAACTACTTATACCTTTCTTGCTTGTGCTGGCTTACACGTCTCTTCATTTTTTCTGACAGAATTTTCAAGCTTCAGCAGCGTCGCCGTTCCTTGCCCCAAGCATAATATCATCAGCATCGTCAAGCTGTATATATACATATAAGCTCTTATACACAAATACAACACAACATTTTATCATTATTACAAATATTTCAACATCGAGCACCTTATTTTTCGGTTGGATACATCCACGGTAATGTTATGCGATATTATACTACATTTCATGCAAAATAGCGTTGTGTTGTGTGGCACAATACACCTAGCTCGCAGAGTCGCAGCACAGAATCTCTAACTTTGAGTACCTTTTTCTCTTCTCATCGCTTCAACTTCTGCTCATTTTGTTCATAATACTATTGCGCGAAACAAAAAATTATCTTCCATGATATTATTGATGTTAAAGATGATGATGATGATAACATGTTGATGATTGCGTTTGCTTTACCAAACAACGGAAAGGTTACTTAAAACAAATTTTTTTCTCGACAACATTCGGTTGATCATTCGAGTGAGAAAATTGTGTTCAACGTGGAATCAGATAGTCCGTCACTATAGTAGTCACTGGATATTGTTAAGAATGGGTTATGTTTGCACAATAATATAATATGATACTTTTTCATGCTCATACTCGCATGGAGAAAGAAAAAAGTATAGGTGCATACCTGCATGCAAACTGAAGTTGCAACTATAAGATATCATCGTCATCACATCATCAAGATAATAATGTACGTCAGTAAAGACACAGAGAGGGAGACAACAAGAATGTATTTGTATTACTTGTACACCTATAAATACTTTGTCTTCGTCAAAGGGATTGAAGTTGCTGCTCATTACTATTATTATTGTCAGGATGAATTTTCAAGTATGGAATGCAAAAATCCAGTATTCTCAAAATTTCACGAAGCATCAAAGGTTGTACTTGTGTATTTTTTCTGGATGTAATATCAGACAGATTTTGTTTTACAGAGGAGATGAAAGATGATGAAGTTTGTCGTTTGTCCCTGCGTGTGTGACATCGTGACATCCATGTCTTCAGTATCATGTAGATAATGAAGAGAAAAAACAATAGAGTATTGGGTTTCATTAAAGAAAGCAAGAATTCGCGATACACTTACTGTGGTTGTCATCAAATAATGTCATCAAATAAAGATACCCATTTTTGACATCTACTATGTGAAATGCGAATGAAAACTAAAATAAAATATAAAATGTCTCTTTCTACTTGAACTAGCAAACGTTGCCAACATGTTCTTTTTATGTTGTCATCTCTTCATACCAACTCATTATTCACATCACCATCTTTCTCAGTAGCCAAAGGTAAGAAACGGAAAAAGTCGTTCATGCAAAAATAGAATAGGTTGACAAGATATGGAACAAGAACCACTTACCTTGATTAAAAATGATATCCCCGCCTAAATCAGTCATGCAATTATTTATAAAAATCCAAAATAAAAGTGCATATGAAGTAATTTGTTTATTTAAACTCAGTCAAATAAATACTAGATTGCAAACGCAACTTGGTTGTATTTGTCTGAAAGAGAACTACATAAATTGGCAAAGCAAAAGTTACACCTAGATAATTATGAAACCACATTATAACAACGGGAAACCACATGAATTGACTTTACACAACACAAGAATAGTATGTAAAGGATTACTAAAATCGACCGCTTCCTGGTTCTTTATTCAGTACGTCATTCACGTTTCCTTTCTTTCTAATATACATTTTTAATGAAAGTCAAGCAAATCGTATTTGACATCATTTTATTTTCATGAATTTATACAAATAAGTAGTCACCTATTTAACCTACTACTGGAGAATGAAAAAGAATGACATGCTGCAAAAATAATGTTTTTAATATCGTTTCATAAAAAGTTGAAAACTTTTAGTTAAAATGCTTTTCCATACGCAGAAATTGTTTTCGCATTTTCCATTTTACAACACTACCATTATCAGAATGTACTTAACGTTTCTTGGTTTCTGTTTGTTTTTTATAGGCAAGAAAGTTACATACGTAAATTTAAAGTATATGTAGGGTGCAGATGATACCATTATCAGAATGTATTTAACGTTTCTTGGTTTCTGTTTGTTTTTTATAGGCAAGAAAGTTACATACGTAAATTTAAAGTATATGTAGGGTGCAGATGATCTTTTTAAGTGAAACTATGTATCTTTGTTTGTCATACTTATTTTACTTAGAATTTAAGCTTTAAATTATTTAAAGTCAAAAGTGGACACTTATGAAAAATATATTATTATTTTATGTTGTTAGATGATATTTTATTGAAATCGCATGGGAATGTTGCCTTTACTACTTCATAGACCTCTTGAGCAGCCTTGTTTTAAGGTAGGTAGGTATCTTTGTTTGCTTGTCATACTTATTTTACTTAGCATTTAAGTTTTAAATTATTTAAATTCAAAAGTGGACACTTATGAAAAATATATTATTTTTTTACGTTGTTAGATGATATTTTATTGAAATCGCATGGGAATGTTGCCTTTACTACTTGATAGACCTCTTGAGCAGCCTTGTTTTTAAAATGAAAATCAACCCTTGATCTCTTTAAACTGGCAAAGATTTAAAATATGCTGTAAAGAAGCATTAGGTTTATTTCAAGCGACAAGTTGGCACGGCAAATATAAAGGATATATTAGTATATGATATGGCACATTGTTGCAACTTAATTTTTTCTTTAGTTTCTACGACTCATATATCCATTGCGTAATTATTTTACTATTGATTTCCTGTAAACCGGCCAAGATAATTTATTGAAATCGCATGGGAATGTTGCCTTTACTACTTCATAGACCTCTTGAGCAGCCTTGTTTTTAAAATGAAAATCAACGCTTGATCTCTTTAAACTGGCAAAGATTTAAAATTGGCTGTAAAGAGGCATTGGGTTCATTTCAAGCGACAAGTTGGCACGCCAAATATAAAGGATAGATATGATATGGCACATTGTTGCAAATTAATTTTTTCTTTAGTTTCTACGACTCATATGTCCATTGCATAATTATTTTACTATTGATTTCCTGTAAAACGGCCAAAATTATACTAATTTTTATACAAAAACTGGTGTTCCTACATTTTAGTTGAAACGGAGATAAATAGACCGCTCTAAATGTGAACTCAATTTCTCTTGAATGAAAGTAGACATAATACTTTGAGAGAATTAAAAATTTAGACAATGGCACATTACATTTTGACGACTTTTTATCTCCAGAGCCACATCCTATTAAACTATCAATNATTACATTTTGACGACTTTTTATCTCCAGAGCCACATCCTATTAAACTATCAATACGGAAAAATAAATAAAACACGAACTCAAAGGGTACGTAGTACGTAGTTTTGTGTTTTTATTAATTTGCAATATAGCAAAAACTCTCTAATCACAAGAACAAACTATGTTTACAATAACAAATGTTTTTTCATAGTTCTGAAGAAGTAAATACAGAACTGCATATGCGTGTGTTGATTCTTCACACCTTTGCTAATATTCACGATTTTTAATTTCTTAATTTCTTTTCGTTTTGTAGTTTCTCATTTTATTGTTTTGGCTGAAAAGAATCAATAAATGCTCTACATCTAACAACTAGCTAGACTAGGGTATTTATTGCACCAAGCTGTACGGAAAAGCTGTGCAAATATCTTGGAAACATTCAAATAAAAGTTAATTTGTACGCATTCTATTCGAGTGAAAAGCTTTCACTTTGCGGTATTATTTCATGTCACTACTAGTACTTTATGAAAATGAGACCTGGAATTGCAGACATGGTACTACCCTTAGTAGACCAATGCATTTTCATCCACATTTTACCAATTTCATTCATGTGTTCACATTTCACAATGTTTTTGTATGTTTAGGTATTTTTGATGATAAATAATCATTCATTCAGTTTATTTTGACATTTTGTCAACAGAATAACCCAAACCATCTCCCTGTATTTACAGAGATGGTTCGGGTTTTTGGTTAGAGCACTGCCATTCCACTTGTTCATCTTTCATCAAAAAATATCCATCTTACCATCATCGTCTTTGTTCTTTCTCTTTGACTCTTCGTCCCTTCT